>JAVIAB010000091.1:4780661-4783161 GCA_032433765.1 Megaustenia siamemsis | reverse complement strand
TTTTTACCATGATCAAATATCAGGTAATCTCGTGCCACATAACAAGGAAGGTTTTTGACGTCATCACCAGCGTCATACCTCGACGAGCTGTATGGAATGTCACCAACATTGAGCTGATTAACTCTTTCTTTGAACATTTTAAGATGAACGCACGCGTATGTATACAAAGAGCCACTTCTGATATATTTCTTCAAGTGCCTGATACCTGACCTGAAGCAAACACTTTGCGACGGACTGTGGGTTCGAAACTTGAGGAATCCAGGACATGAGACAGAACGTTTAGCTTGACCTTTAACCTGATTAATTTCGACATAAACGTTACTGCAACTTGCGCTATGAAATATAATGACTTCAATTATTGTTGTACATGACATAATTATAATTACATCATAATGTCTTATTTATTTACATTACAAGTTTGTAGAAACTATAGTTTTGCTGTTAATTAAATTATCCTACAGTTTTGGTCAGGTTTTTTTATAAAATATAAAGACACAGCGCAGTGATTCTTACAGTCCGCACTTCATAAATTCTACTCACCATCGCACTACTTCTAATGATTCAATAACAAAGATAGAACGCCATCTGATTTGTCGTTCTTTTGTTGCCATAGAAACAGAGAGGTAATTGTTGAAATGGCCTACCTAGTTCTCATACACATTGCAAGGTCGATAGATGCCGTTGTACGGTTGTAGTAGGTTTGAACCTCCATAGACATTGAAGCCTATTTATTAGTAACGGCTTGAGTTATTTGAACTGTATCACGGCTCTGCTAGGGAATCGTGGCTGGGTGTACACTGACATTGAACTATATCACGGCTCTGCTAGGGAATTCGGTGGCTGGGTTGTACACTGACATTGAACTGTATCACGGCTCTGCTAGGGAATTCGGTGGCTGGGTTGTACACTGACATTGAACTGTATAACGGCTCTGCTAGGGAATTCGGTGGCTGGGTTGTACACTGACATTGAACTCATCGACTGGAATGTGATTGTGTTACATTATGTGATGTTATGTGATTTGATCAAATATTGGAGGGTCGTGGCCTCCGTTGCCTCCTCTGAATATCCGCCGCTGACATTATCTCACAATGTGTAATCTTCCTTTTGAGTGTCTTAGATAGTAGCTATGTCTGATGTCATTTCTCGATTGACATCTGTTAATGTATAGAGCTGTGATTTGTTAACAGTCCCCACAAAACCATTCAACGATTATCATTTCTTCACAGGATGTATCCGGAGTGCCTAGATGGTAATCCTAATTTAACATATTTGTTCACAGGATGAGCCGACGCCTAGATGGTATCCTAATTTAACATATTTGTTCACAGGATGTAGCCGGAGTGCCTAGATGGTAATCCTAATTTAACATATTTGTTCACAGGATGTAGCCGGAGCGCCTAGATGGTAATCCTAATTTAACATATTTGTTCACAGGATGTATCCGGAGTGCCTAGATGGTAATCCTAATTTAACATATTTGTTCACAGGATGTAGCCGGAGCGCCTAGATGGTAATCCTAATTTAACATATTTGTTCACAGGATGTAGCCGGAGCGCCAGATGGTAATCTTAATTTAACATATTTGTTCACAGGATGTAGCCGGAGCGCCTAGATGTAATCCTAATTTAACATATTTGTTCACAGGATGTAGCCAGAGTGCCTAGATGGTAATCCTAATTTAACATATTTGTTCACAGGATGTAGCCGGAGCGCCTAGATGGTAATCCTAATTTACATATTTGTTCACAGGATGTAGCCGGAGTGCCTAGATGGTAATCCTAATTTAACATATTTGTTCACAGGATGTAGCCGGAGTGCCTAGATGGTAATCCTAATTTAACACATTTATTCACAGGATGTAGCCGGAGTGCGTAGATGGTAATCCTAATTTAACACATTTGTTCACAGGATGTATCCGCAGTGCCTAGACGTGTTCCTAATTTAACATATTTGTTCACAGGATGTAGCCGGAGTGATTGATCATATTTGTCACAGGGTGTATTCGTAGTGCCTAGATGGTGATCTTATTTTAATGAAGAAAAAATTCCGGTACCCATTTAAGACTGGGTGAACCCGTCGGTTGGGATCGAACCCTACCTCTTTCAGCATCACAGTTTGGGGTAGTAGGTTGTCTTTCCTCACAGTCTGAACGCACTTGGACAGACTGGCGGTTGGGGGCCCACCAGATGCGTTGAAGTCCGATTTCATCAGCTCTAGTTCATTGATCCTAACGCCATCAGTCAGCTACGAGTCACTGATCCCTTTCAACTTAGTCATTAAAAAAAAACTATCTTTACGTCACATAGTACCATTGCTGGTGTATGACGGGGGGGGGGGGGGGGGGGGGGGGGGGGCAACGATAGAACCAGAGAAATAAAGGCCGCTTGGTCAAAGCAGTCGCCACGACGTGTGAGACTCACGATAGAAAAAAATCCTTTCTGTCTACCGCGGGCTTCGAACACCGAACGTCGGCTTTTCAGCCAGAGGAACAGTGGTT
>JAVIAB010000091.1:4595465-4780561 GCA_032433765.1 Megaustenia siamemsis | reverse complement strand
TAGTAGTAGTAGGAGTAGCAGCAGCAGTAGTAGTAGTAGTTGCAGTAGTAGTAGTAGTAGTAGGAGTAGCAGCAGCAGTAGTATTAGCAGCAGTAGTAGTATTAGTAGCAGTATTAGTAGTAGCAGTAGTAGTAGTAGTAGCAGCAGTAGCAGCAGCAATAGTATAGTAGTAGTAGCAGCAGCAGTAGTAGTAAGTAGTAGTAGTAGTAGCAGAGTAGTAGTAGTAGTAGTAGTAGTAGTAGTAGTAGTAGCAGCAGCAGCAGAAGAAGCAGCAGCAGTAGTATTAGTAGTAGTGGTAGTAGTAGTAGCAGTAGTAGTAGTAGTAGTAGTATTTTCAGAAGTAGTCGTAGTAGTAGTAGCAGTAGTTGTAGTAGTAATAGTAGTAGTAGTAGTAGCAGCAGCAGCAGCAGTAGTAGTAGTATTAGTAGCAGCAGCAGTAGTAGTAGTAGTAGCAGCAGTAGTAGTAGTAGTAGCAGAGGACCGTAGTAGTAGTAGCACAGTAGTATAGTAGTAGTATGTAGTAGTAGTGGTAGTGGTAGTGTTAGTGGTAGTGGTAGTGGTAGCAGTACTATTAGTAGTTGTAGTAGTGGTAGGGGTAGCATACTAGTAGTTGTTGTAGTAGTGGTAGTGGTTACAGTACTAGTAGTAGTTGTAGTAGTGGTCGTGTTAGTGGAGTGGTAGCAGTACTAGTAGTAGTTGTAGTAGTGGTCGTGTTAGTGGTAGTGGTAGCAGTACTAGTAGTAGTTGTAGTAGTGGTCGTGGTAGCAGTACTAGTAGTAGTTGTAATAGTGGTAGTGTTAGTGGTAGTGGTAGCAGTACTAGTAAGTAGTTGTAGTAGTGGTAGCAGTACTAGTAGTAGTTGTAGTAGTGGTAGTGGTAGCAGTACTAGTAGTAGTTGTAGTAGTGGTAGTGGTAGTGTTAGTGGTAGTGGTAGCAGTACTAGTAGTAGTTGTAGTAGTGGTAGTGGTCGTGTTAGTGGTAGTGGTAGTGGTAGCAGTACTAGTAGTAGTTGTAGTAGTGGTAGTGGTAGTGTTATTGTAGTGGTAGCAGTACTAGTAGTAGTTGTAGTAGTGTAGTGGTAGCAGTAGTAGTAGTTGTAGTAGTGGTAGTGGTAGTGTTAGTGGTAGTGGTAGCAGTACTAGTAGTAGTGGTAGTGGTCGTGTGTGGTAGTGGTAGCAGTACTAGTAGTAGTTGTAGTAGTGGTAGTGTTAGTGTAGTGGTAGCAGTACTAGTAGTAGTTGTAGTAGTGGTAGTGGTAGCAGTACTAGAGGTAGTTTGTAGTGTTAGTGGTAGTGGTAGTGGTAGTGGTAGTATTACTAGTAGTAGTAGTTGTTGTTGCTGTTTTTGTTATGATGTAGAGAAGGCGATGAAGAAGTTGTTGTAGTAATTGTATTAGTTGTAGAAGACTAAGATGTTGTTGTAGTAATTGTATTAGTTGTAGAAGTCTAAGAAGTTGTTGTAGTAATTGTATTAGTTGTAGAAGACTAAGATGTTGTTGTAGTAATTGTATTAGTTGTAGAAGTCTAAGAAGTTGTTGTAGTACTTGTATTAGTTGTAGAAGACTAGATGTTGTTGTAGTAATGTATTAGTTGTAGAAGACTAAGAAGTTGTTGTAGTTAATTGTATTAGTTGTAGAAGACTAAGAAGTTGTTGTAGTAATGTATTAGTGTAGAAGACTAAGATGTTGTTGTAGTAGTATTAGTGTAGAAGTCTAAGAAGTTGTTGTAGTAATTGTATTAGTTGTAGAAGACTAAGATGTTGTTGTAGTAATTGTAATTTTGTAGAAGACTAAGAAGTTGTTGTAGTAATTGTATTAGTTGTAGAAGACTAAGAAGTTGTTGTAGTAATTGTATTAGTTGTAGAAGCTAAGATGTTGTTGTAGTAATAGTATTAGTTGTAGAAGACTAAGATGTTTTGTAGTAATAGTATTAGTTGTAGAAGACTAAGATGTTGTTGTAGTAATAGTATTAGTTGTAGAAGGACTAAGAAGTTGTTGTAGTAATTGTATTAGTTGTAGAAGACTAAGATGTTGTTGTAGTAATTGTAATAGTTGTAGAAGACTAAGAAGTTGTTGTAGTAATTGTATTAGTTGTAGAAGACTAAGAAGTTGTTGTAGTAATAGTATTAGTTGTAGAAGACTAAGATGTTGTTGTAGTAATAGTATTAGTTGTAGAAGACTAAGAAGTTGTTGTAGTAATAGTATTAGTTGTAGAAGACTAAGAAGTTGTTGTAGTAATAGTATTAGTTGTAGAAGACTAAGATGTTGTTGTAGTAATAGTATTAGTTGTAGAAGACTAAGAAGTTGTTGTAGTAATAGTATAGTTGTAGAAGACTAAGAAGTTGTTGTAGTAATAGTATTAGTTGTAGAAGACTAAGAAGTTGTTGTAGTAATAGTATTAGTTGTAGAAGACTAAGATGTTGTTTTTGTAGAAATGGTGGAGGAAAAGACGAATGAGAAGAAGAAGTAGAAGAAGAAGTAGAAGAAGAAGTAGAAGAAGAAGTAGAAGAAGTAGAAGTAGAAGTAGAAGTGGAAGAAGAAGTAAAAGTAGAAGAAGAAGAAATAGAAGTAAAGTAGAAGAAGAAGAAGTAGAAGAAGAAGAAGAAAGAAAGAACAAAAATATCCTTATAATGATTGGAGATGATGGATTGCAGACACCGTTAACTTGTGTGTACAGGGGCTCATTAATGGACATGGCCGGTCAGTGGTAACTGGGCGTCTAGTGATAAGTTTGAAAGTAACGAGCAGTTTGAAGATTACAGATCATTGCAGGCGAAATCGTCCGCTAAATATGAGGCGTGGATTGACGGTCAGAGAGGGAGGGTTATGTTGTTGATAAATGGATCCAGGCTGATAACTTACACAGTTCGTTTCTGGATATGAGGTAAGACACAAAGATGAAAAGAAAAAGAAAACTACGTGATTTATATTTTGAAGATAAATGTAAAAAACAAAATATGAAGAATTTGATGGGAACTAACTATATTGGTGAATAATAATGTGAAGAAATGTCTTATTCATTAATATAACTATTCCTATTCTTCCTTCACCACCTCCCTGTGAAGCATAGATCTTCAGCAAATACTTTCACCTCCCTGTGGAGCATAGATCTTCAACAAATACTTTCACCTCCCTGTGGAGCATAGATCTTCAACAAATACTTTCCACCTCCCTGTGAAGCATGGATCTTCAACAAATACTTTCACATCCTGTGAAGCATGGATCTTCAACAAATACTTTCACATCCCTGTGAAGCATGGATCTTCAACAAATACTTTCACCCCCTGTGGAGCATAGATCTTCAACAAATACTTCAACACCTCCCTGTGGAGCATAGATCTTCAACAAATACTTTCACCTCCCTGTGAAGCATAGGTCTTCAACACATACTTTCCAATCAGTCCTGTTTCTGGCTATTCTTTTAAGAGTACTCAGTGTCTTTCCCATCCTCTTCATCTCTGCTTCCCTGTTTCTTCTACAAGTAAATTTCGCATTCCCCTTTGTTTCTTTCCCTGGGGATTCCAAAAAGGTCTTGTCATGTAATACTTTCCGTGGTTTCTGCGGTGTGTGTGTGTGTGTGCATGTGTGTGTGTACGTGCGTATGTGTGTGTGCGTGTGCGTGCATGTTGTGTGTGTGTCTTCCAACGCCATCGTCTCTAAACTTCTCTCTTTGTCCACTAGTAGAATCTTACTTTCCCCATAGTTTTAAGTTTGTGATTTGTCCTGCCATTTCCAACGTGTATGAAACAAAGTGTAGAGGGAGTAAAAGAAGATTTATTGTAAAAATGGAAGAAATGACGTGAATTTGGTGAAAGTAGAAAATCATGTAGAGAAAATAACTGAACAGAAGCTTGTATAATAACAAGTAGAATTGATAAAGGTAGAACAAGCAGTAGGTTCTGAAGTAGAGGAAAACGTAGAATAAGTCATCATCATCATGTGCCTTACCGGTTGGCGTAGGTGATCATGTCCCTCCACAATCTTCTATCTACAGTGCATCGTATCAGTTCTGTTGTTGATTGTTTTCCATGCCATGACACCAAGCTATCCAGTATTTTCTCTCTTTGTCGTCCACGATCTCTCTTTCCTTTTATTTTGCCAGTTATAACTAGTTGAAAGTTGAATTCCAACTTTCCTCTCTTCTCAGTGTCCCGAAAAATGTTGATTGTTTCTTTCTGATGTTTTTTAAGAGCTCCCTTTTTGTGTTGGCCTCTTTGAGACTTCCTCCTCATTGGTTTTTTAGCTGTCCAGGGAACTTTCAACATTCTTCTGAGAAATCCCATCTCTGTGGCCTCTAATCGTCTTTTCATTTGTTTGTCTACTGTCCATGATTCGCTTCCATAGGTCACAATTGGCTCTATATAGCACCGATGAACTCTCTTTCTCATTTTATTGACATAGATTTGTTGCATAAGATATTTTTCATTTTCTGAAATGCTATTTTGGCCTGAGCTATTCTGCTTTTATTTCTGTGGTGCATCTCCCATCTGTTGTTATTATTGTGCCAGTATTTGAAACGTTGCACTTGTTTCAGATTTGTCTCGTTTATTTTTTTATGCTGCATGATGGTGATGGTTTGTTTCTTCGATATAACCATTACTTATGTTTTCTTGCTATTCAGACTGAGACCTTTCTTGTTGCTTTCTTTTACTATTATGTCTATCATTTCTTGTAGTTCGTTCTGTCTCTGCTATTAAGACTGTGTCATCCGCATATCGCAAATTATTTATTTAGTGACCGTTGACTTCAATTCCTTTTGTCTATTATTGATCTCATAATATATTCGCTGTAAAGTGAAAACAAATCCGTGACAGAACACAGCCTTGTCTGACTCCTTGTTTTATATATTGGAATTGGTAGAACAAGTAGATGAAGAATTTAGAAAGTTTAGAGTAAAAAGATGGACAAACAAGAAACGAGTAGATGAGAAATTAAATAATATAGAATAAGGACAGGATTCAAAAGTAGTAGAAGTTGAAAGAGAGAAAGAGAGCGTAAGAAGTTGAAAAAAAAACAAGAAAGCCAGCAGAAAAAAAGAACAAGAGATCAAATGGAAGAATATAGAGTCAGAAGTATAAATGTCATTAAATAAATTCAATACGATATAAATACAACAACAAAAAACAACACATAAACAAGTGGTTTGGCCACATGATCAGACACGAAGATCAACATACAACAAGGGCCTTCGATCAATTCTACAAGAACACCAGACCCAAGGCTGACACGAAAAAAGATGGAATATTAGAAACACTAGGAAACATAACAACAGCATAGGTCAACAGAAGAGTAAACGACCACAAACTGTATCTCCCCTCGACGCTGAAAGGTTATGAGGAAGGAAAAAGTAAGGAGAACACCTACAAGAAGAGAGACACTACGAAGAAGAGCAAGACAAAAAATGGAAACAAAACATGGAATAAATAAAACAAGAAGAGATAATGGAACAAGAAGCTGCACGGAATTAAAACGCCGTCAGTGTTTCTTTCTTTTTTTTCTTATCGTTTTTTTTTTCTTCTTTCTTTTGTTTTCTCCTTTTTTGTCTTTTTCTTCTTTCTTTTGCTTTCTTCTTTCTTTTGTTTTCTTCTATTTTTTGTTTTCTTCTTTTTTTTTGTTTTCTTCTTTCTTTTGTTTTCTTCTATGTTGTTTTCTTCTTTCTTTTTGTTTTCTTCTATTTTTGTTTTCTTCTTATTTGTTTTCTTCTATATGTTTCTTTTTGTTTCTTTCTTTTGTTTCTTCTTTCTTTTGTTTTTCCTTCTATTTTGTGTTTCTTTCTTTTGTTTTCGTTCTATGCTTTTCTTTGTTTTCTTCTTTTTGTTTTCTTCTTCTTTTGTTTTCTTCTTTCTTTTGTTTTCTTTGCTAATTTGTTTTCTTCTTTCTTTTGTTTTCTTCTTATTTTGTTTGTCTGATTTTTTGTTTTTTTTTTTTTTTTTTTTTTTTTTTTTTAGCGAAATGGAAATTTTCTAAAACACAAAAACAAAAATAAACCTGAACTCAACCTCAAAATATAGAAATAGAAATACATCAACACACAAGATGATTAAGAAGTTATCAAAATATGTCAAAACGAATGAAAATCAGATTATATTTAGCGTTTCAGAAGGACATACTGAATCGCTAGTGGTGAAGTTATAGAGAAAAGGTGACAAAATGAAGGATAGTATGTCAAATAATAGTAATCTGAATACGCTTGTGAGAATGTAGAGAAGGGAAAACAGAAAGGAGTTATCGAAATAAAGAAAATGTGCCCAAATTAATACATGTCAAAAGTAAATTTGGTGGGGCACCAGAATGGAGAGAAGGCGTGTAGAAAAAAGAAAAAAGTGTCGGAAGAAGATAGAGAAAAGCGTGTAAAATAAATATGAGAAAGTGAGAGAGAGAGATAAGTTACAAATATTAGACAAAATACCACCGTCCATACACAAATTCTTGGTCATTTTCTCTACTTCTCTCCAGTCTAGGCAATTGTTCATATGGTTTATTGACTTCTCTTCTACGTGTATTCATAGGCCTTCATAGCTTTCTCATCCCATGTGTGTTCCACGACAGTCATGTTTTGCTATGTTGGAATCAGGTTTTCTTAGGGTATGTTCAATCCATCTTCATTTTCCTATCCAAATCTGTTGCTTGATTGATCCTTGTTTTATTCCTTTCCATCTTTATCTCTGAACTTGTCATATCATCTGAGATGGAACAGTACGAATTATTATACACAGAGAGAGAGAAAGAGAGAGTTAAACGAATTAGGCAGTATAAAAATAAAGAAGATAAAGGGTAAAAAAATAATAAAGGCAAGACAAAAATGGGTGGGACGGTGATAGTTGTCAATGTCCTACTGACGGAATGACGTCTTGCAGCTCCAAAGGGCTACAGCCACACTGTCAACGACCAGGCTCTGTGCTATCTTCCCCAACTGAGCCCACGCCCATTATGCAGCCTTTCGTTCTGTCTCGACGGTTCTTCTCCAGGTCGCTTGAACCTTCAAATTTCCTGGTCTCTTGTGGATTGCAATATTGCTTTGTTGTCCTGCGCGGTGTGTGGCCATTCCATCTCCCCTTCCTTATTTTGATCTCCATTCTTACTGCTATCTGGGCAGTTCGTTCCCAAAGGTTTTCATTTCTAATTTTATTTGGTCATCACATATGTTCAAACAAAGTTTCTATTTTTATAAAGAAACAGCGCAGTAATTCTTACACCGTCATTTCATAGAACTCTCCTCCCACTGGCACTACTTCTATTGTTTCAGAATTAAAAGACTAAACGTCTTCTGAGTTATCCTTCTTTTGTTGCCATGGAAACAGGGAAGTAATTGTTAAAATGTAAAAAAAAAGAAGAGTCAAGTACCCCCGTCACGCCAAGTGGCGGCGTATAGGGAATATGGTGTTAGTGACCATAAATTTTACAGACCTTCAGCACATTATTTTTGGGGTAATGTGGTCGGTATTACGCCGGTGCTGCTTTACTTTCCCAGAAAAAAAAACCCGATACCCATTAAGGCTGGTGAACCCGGAAGCCGTCGTGTGGGATCGAACCCTACCCCTTGACCTTTGCAGTCCAGTTCACTAACCACTGAGCTATCGCGGCTCCCTAATTGTTGAAATGGCCTACCTAGTTCTCATACACATTGTAAGGTCGATATATGCAGTTGTACGGTTGTAGTAGGTTTAGCATTGAAGTTTATTAGTAACGGCCTGAGTTATTTGAACTATATCACGGCTATACTAGGAAATAATGTGGCTGGTATGACACTGACATTTAGTTCATTGAGCTGGAATGTGATTGTGTTATGTATTCTGAAAGAATATTATTGGAGTCTTGACCTCCGTTGCCTCATCTGAATATCCGCCGCTGGTTGTAACCAAGTATTCCAACTCCTCTTCTTATGACGCCGATTATTTTTTTAAAATGTTTTTCAGGAGCTCACTTTTTGTGTTGGTCTCTTTGAGAATGGTCTTTTTTGTTGTCTAGGAAACTCCCATCGTTCATTAAAACATAAACACATAAATACATAAACACATAAAAAACACATAAACACATAAATATATAAACACATAAAAACATAAATGCATAAAACACATAACAAAATGACAAAAATAAGAGTCGATATCATAAAGAAAGGAATTACCAAAAAAATGTAAGGAGATGCATCAAAAGGGA
Organism: Megaustenia siamemsis; assembly: GCA_032433765.1. NCBI lineage: Eukaryota > Metazoa > Mollusca > Gastropoda > Stylommatophora > Ariophantidae > Megaustenia > Megaustenia siamemsis. The sequence goes on along the minus strand of JAVIAB010000091.1, from coordinate 4,772,406 downwards.
TAAAAAGAAGACAGAGCAAGAAGAAGAAAAAGAACACGAGAGAACGAACAAAGCAGTGCAATAAAGATGAGGACGAGTGAGAAGAAATAAAATAAAAGGTGAGCAAGGGTGTGCTTAATTGCGGTGTCAAAGAAAGAAAGAGAAACAGATGGAAATAAGACTAAAGTACAACAAAAAGAGGACAGTATCAGGTTGGAGCGAGTGATGGAAGTAACAGGAGATGTTGCTGAATAATGAGAGGTCCGCCCGGGACGCAGAGTACCTTAAATCCGCCTCTGTATATGAAAAACAAAAACAGACGTGTGTATAGTTACAGAGTGTGAGTTTATACAAATATCGTGTGGGTGTCAGTGGAAGGATGGCTTTCCAAGAATTTGCCCAAAACAAACAGATGGCACATTTTAGCAGCTGGCATCGCCTGGCGCGGCCGTGTTTGTGTTAGCCGTGACACGGCCGTTAGAGGGTCGTCTTGTTGTTACAGTGCTTCTGGTGTTGCCTGGCAACGTGTACACCGATCAGAAGCTGGCCGTTATAACGTCCCGCAAATCTACAACTCTAGAAAAAGTTCACGTCTTTGATTTTGAAAATGTCATTTTTCGACGAATCAGCCGGAGATGCATAAAGGTATCATCTTAGGCTTCTCCTTTCGTTTTCATCTCCTTCTTCACGTCTTAATTATACTACTTTCCTGCTTCTAACGTTGCAGCTACTACCACTATTACTGCTCTACAATTACTGCTACTATAACTACTGCTACTAATTCTACTTCTACTAATTCTACTGCTACTAATTCTACTACTTTAACTACTATTACAATAACTAATGCTCCCGGTTCTACTATTATAACGACTGCTACTACTACTACTACTACTACAATAAAACTACTACATACTACTACTATAAATACTGCTACTACAACTACAACAACCATTATAATAATGACTGCTATTACTACTACTACAACAACTACAAAAACTACTGCTACTACTACAACTATAGCTTGTTTCATAACTAGTGCCCAACTTTTAAAATCGATAGCTTTTAACCGCTTGTTGTAAGATATTCAAAATTTGCATGTAAAGTTATAATGATTAGAACCCAACAGGGAATTAATTCATTTAAAAAAAACATTTGGTTATTATTGTTGCTTATTTGATTTATATAAATTTATAACGACCCATTGTGTAGTCAAAACTTAATGTTTACAGTATTTTAAACTAAAAATAGCGAGTACAAATCCATACACGGTAGAATTGACGTATTTGCACGCTTTCCCCGTGGTTTTTTTGGCACAATTAGACACTTGAGAAATGTGTGTTTCAATTTCCGTTCATTCATAGGTGTAGACGTGGAACAATAACATTTATCATGAGTCTTAAAATGAATTCTGCAGTTTACAAAACATCGCAATAAAAATGTATGACTATTTTTGCAAAGAGGTTAAACGAGGAAGATTATTTCATTCTTTAGAAAACCCTGAGAATAGGACAAGGCACATTTGGATTTATCTAAACGGTCATTTAATCGCTGGATTCAAGCACGTGACCGTCAATGTTCAAAATATACAAAATCACAAGGAAGAGCAAAAATGTTGGATAATTTCGACAGTGAACTTATTAGAAGTGAAATTCGCAAAATGTTGGGTATGAATGAAACTGTTACAATAAGAAAATTAAAAATTTAGCTGAAAAGAACAACAGTATTGAAATATCAAAGTCTACATTATGGAGGAATGTGAGAACTGCAGGCTTTACATTCAGAAAGTATTCCAATGGACGAAACATCATCTGTGAGAAGCCACATATAGTAGTCATGAGAAGCAAGTACTTACGTGAAGTAAAAGAGGTGCGCAAGCAAGGTTATGATATTGTGTACTTGGATGAAACATGGATCAATGCTCACCACACTACCAAAAGGAATGGCAGTCATCAGATGGAAGATTAAGAGATTAGTACCTAGCAGCAAAGGACAGCGCTTGATAATTGCTCATGCAGGTAGTCGACACATGGACTAATACAGAATGCAGAGCTCATTTTTCTTTCAAAATCCATAGACAATCGGGATTATCACTCTGAGATGAATGGTCACATATTTAGACATTGGATTGAAAATTCTGTTCTCCCATCACTAGATCGACCATCTTGCCTAATAATGGACAATGCAGCGTACCACAACATTGTTGCACTTGAAGATAAAGTCCCGACGTCATCCAGTACAAAAGATGCTATTAAGATATGGCTCACAAAGAAGCACATACAATTTAATAACATGTACTTAAAACCTGAATTACTATCTCTAGTAAAGCAAAAACAAAGGACAAAGATTTTTTCAAATAGATAAGATTATCCAAGAGCACGGTCATATTAGTTTGAGGCTGCCACCTTACCATGCTCATTTAAATCCAATAGAACTAATCTGGGCAAAATTAAAAGGACAAGTGGCAGATGAAAATACAACATTCAAAATATGCGATGTAAAGACTCTTGCTAATCTCGCTTTATTAAATATAGACAAAGATTATTGGGCTAAATGTGAAGACCACGTCTTAAAACAGGAAGAGGAATATTGGAAAAAATGATGGTTTGTGGAATGTTCAATCCCAACAGTTATTAATCTTTTACACTCGTCTGATTCAGAATGAAAGTATATAGCCCCCACAATGTTGGCCCCTATACTACCTTAAATTAGTTCAACAAACGGTCCTTTTTAGGACCACACAACTATGAAAATTGGACATACAGGTATACCTTGATATTATCGTCCGTCCTCGAACTGAGAAGACAATAATTCTCCTGGTGTTTTTCCTTATTCAGTTATTTCCCCATTACGGCCACGCCTTTACCTAGTGAAAATTAATCATAGACCAGCAACTACGGTAATTTCTATTATTTAGGTGTTCACAATTTACAATTTTGACAAACATCAAAGAAATTCGCCGCTTTAAGAAAACTGCAGCTGCAAGATATTTGTTAAATATACATTTAAAGGGTCTTTTGCATTCTAATAACATTGGAAAATTTCAACAGTATTTAACAAACGGTTTCTGAGCAATAGCGTTTTGAAGTTGGGCAAGTGATTTGAAGCAAGCTATAATACAAAAATTACTGCTACTACTACTACTACTACAACTACTACAAAAACTACTGCTCCTACTACTACTACAACTACAACTACTACTACCATAACTACAACTACCACTACTATAACTACTATTACAACTACCACAACTACTACTACCACTATAATGTGAAAGAATCTCTGTCTCTAGCCAGATCCCCCACAGACCGTTGCATTCACCACAGTCCGTTTGAAAAAAAATCTGTCTAGCCAGATCTCCCACTGTTTCTGTTGTCATGTTCAAAGCTTCCTTGATGTCTTGAAACCACCTTCTTGGTCTGTCCATGATGCGTCGCCCAGGAACCATGCCTTCCATTTTTGTTCTTTCCAGCCTTTTAACTTATGACTTTTAACGTATGACTTTTAACGTATGACTTTTAACGTATTAGTATTTTAGTAATAGTATTTTAATTTCCTCTGTAGAATTGTGTTTATAAGCCAAATCTTTTAAATGTTTCATCATCATTGAGTGCCATCTCCGCAACGAAGTTTGGCTACCATGGAGCACCATTCTGCTCTGTCTCTTGCTTTAATGGTGCAGGTTCTCTAAGCTGATTTATCCACCGTTTGATGTTACTCATCCATGTATACTTGGTCTGCCTCTGCATCTTTTACCTAATGTTTAAATCTGTCAATATGTCTTCATTGCTCTTTTTCGTTATTCAAGGTATCGCAAGGATTTTTCTGTAGCTTTTTGTTTGAATGGATCAATTTACATCCTTGTTGTTTGTGAGATTGTCGATGATTCACAACCATATGTTGCTATCGGGACGATATATATCCTCAGAATTTTAATTGTACTGCCTTGTTGTATTGTGTCACTTGTTCTTAATGGCGTTTGATTTTTGTTTTCCTAATCTTCTAGTCTCTCTTTTTCGGCAGTCTCCACTGTTAGTTACTGCTATTTGTTAGTTACTGGTATTTGTTAGTTACTGGTATTTGTTAGTTACTGCTATTTGTTAGTTACTGGTATTTGTTAGTTACTGGTATTTGTTAGTTACTGCTATTTGTTAGTTACTGGTATTTGTTAGTTACTGCTATTTGTTAGTTACTGGTATTTGTTAGTTACTGGTATTTGTTAGTTACTGCTATTTGTTAGTTACTGCTATTTGTTAGTTACTGGTATTTGTTAGTTACTGGTATTTGTTAGTTACTGCTATTTGTTAGTTACTGGTATTTGTTAGTTACTGCTATTTGTTAGTTACTGGTATTTGTTAGTTACTGGTATTTGTTAGTTACTGGTATTTGTTAGTTACTGCTATTTGTTAGTTACTGGTATTTGTTAGTTACTGGTATTTGTTAGTTACTGGTATTTGTTAGTTACTGGTATTTGTTAGTTACTGGTATTTGTTAGTTACTGGTATTTTCTCAGTCTGTCGCTAAAAAAAAAAGGATCTTTTACGGGAACTCTCACATTACTGAGGTCTGTCTGAGAGGAGGAAAGGGGGAGGGGGGGGATTGTAGGACCTGAGAATAAAGGCCGCGTGTCCTGTGCTGTCGCCGCGAGATGTTCGGGTCATTTTTATTTATTCCATCCCCGACAGAAAAAAAACTTTTGGCCTACCGGGATTTGAACCGCGCTCTCCAGTTTGAAGCCCGACAAGTTATCGATTCCGGATATAAAAAGATATTTTTTTTTCTTCCATTACATACTGACATTTATTACTTCTTTTCTTCCCTTCTCTCAGAGAAGGAAGACGTAAGTCGCCCACAAATTACTTTTATGTCGCATTATTATGCTACGACAGGAGACTAAAATCTGATCAAGACTTCACTTTATCTTTCCGCCCAGAGACTTCACTTTATCTTTATCTTATTATTTACATTGGTGAGCCTGCTGATATAGAAGACCTATTACTGCAATTCTCGCTTGAATTGACAAGTCTCTCCCCCCCCCCCCCCCAGCAGTAACCGGTAAAAGAGCCTAATATCTAGCGACTCCCGTCTACCCTAAAGCATTCAAGAACCGACAGTTGTTATTCTTCTATGGATTCCATCATTTTTTTTAGTTTTTAATCCCCAGGGGTTTACACCATGCGCAAAGTGCACATAAGACTTGTGTTTTTTATGTTGCTGCTGCTATCCTAGAGGGCTAGACTTCGTATCTCACCGCTAAAAGACTTGGAAAGGTAAAGCCACAAAGAAGACAAGAAAAATGTCTAATGAGCTAGACAAATCCAGACAACTCAGGGAGGTTAAGAGGTGTCATCATCATTATCGAGTGCCGTCTCCGCGTCGAAGGTTGGCTACCATGGAGAGCAATTCCACTCTGTCTCTTGCATCTGATGGTGCAGGTTGTTATAGGCTGACTTGTCCATCTTTTGATGATACTCGTCCATGTTAGTCTTGATCTGCCTCTGCCTTTTTTACCTTGTATTTTCCTTCCTATATTACTTTTATTAGGCTGTTGTGTCTTCTAACATGCCCCAAAAATTTCATTTGTCTTGTTCTAATTGTGTTTAGTAGTTCTCTTTTCATTTTTAGTTGTTTTAAGACTTCATCGTTTGTTTCTTGTCTTCCATCCAATTCTACCTATTCTTCTATAAATCCACATTTCAAAGGCTTCAATTTTCTGTTCTGTTTCGTGTCTAATGTCCATGTTTCTGCACCACACAGGAATATTGAAAAGATGTAACATATTGCTATTCTTAGTTTTAGCCCTGGTGTTATTTGTTTTGATGTTAGTATATTTTCAAGGCATTAAAATTACTTTTTGCCATTCCTATTCTTTTGTTTATTTCATTTGTACATTTTCATCACTGGTTATAGTATGTCCAAAGTAGTTATAGCTCTGAACTGTCTCCAGGTGTATTTCTTCAACTTTGATATTAATTGTAGGTCTTGAGAATTTTCTTTGTTTATGATCATAGTTTTAGTCTTTTTGATATTCTTATCTAGTTCATATATCTTGCTTGTCATGTTTATTACATTAAGTAATTAAGTTACATTAAGTAATTAAGTTACATTAAGTAATTAAGTTACATTAAGTAATTAAGTTACCATTATATTAAGTAAATTAAGCTACTATTACATTAAGTAATTGTTACATTAAGTAATTAAGTTACCATTATATTAAGTAAATTAAGCTACTATTACATTAAGTAATTGTTACATTAAGTAATTAAGTTACCATTATATTAAGTAAATTAAGCTACTATTACATTAAGTAATTGTTACATTAAGTAATTAAGTTACCATTATATTAAGAACTGGGGTTAAACAAGGATGTATTTTATCGCCCTTGTTATTTGGAATTGTTATGGACTTCATAATGAGAAATGCTGCACTGGTAATAAAGGCATCGAATGGATACAAGGAGACCATTTGGAGGACCTCGACTTTGCTGATGACATAGTTCTCATCAGCAGTCAGATAAAAACGATGCAGGAAAACACAAATGAACTATCATCAATAGCCAGCAAAATTGGGCTTGAGGTCAATCATGAAAAGACTAAAGTCATGAAAAGTTTAATTCCAACAAGTGACAAAATATACATGGAAACAACCAGTAGAAGAGATCGATCACTTTATCTATCTTGGAAGTCACATTGATCGAGAAGGGGATACGAGCAAAGAAATTAGAATCAGACTGGCTAAAGCAGCAATGTCTTTCAGAAGCCTTGAAAAGTTGTGGAAATCAAAACTCATTAGCACAAACACAAAACTTAGGCTATTTAAATCAAATGTACTATCAACCCTTACGTATGCGTGTGAAAGCTGGAAAACAACAAGAGATATAGAAACAAAGTTGAACGCATTCGAAAATAAATGTCTAAGGAAAATACTTGGTATAGAATGGAACGAATTCAAAACAACGAGGAAATTAGAGAAATCGCCAATCAACCACTGATATCTTCAGTAATAAAGAAAAGACGATGGTCATACGTTGGACATGTGATGAGAAGAGATAATAATCGAATAGCAAAGCAAGCCCTCATATGGGAAACAACAGGTAAAAGAAAAGAGGAAGACCCAGGGAGACACTGAGAAGAACATTGATGAGAGAGGCAAGAGCAGCAGGAATCGGCTCCCTCAATGAGATAGAACTGCTTGCACAGAACAGAGACAGATGGCGAGATTTGATAAAATATCTTTAAAAGAAAACTGCTAGAACAAAAATTCATATAGGAGAAGGTGTATCTTGGTCTACGCCCTATGGGCCGGTTACGGCTCGAAAGGTCAATAGATAGATAGATAGATTATATTAAGTAAATTAAGCTACTATTACATTAAGTAATTGTTACATTAAGTAATTAAGTTACCATTATATTAAGTAAATTAAGCTACTATTACATTAAGTAATTGTTACATTAAGTAATTAAGTTACCATTATATTAAGTAAATTAAGCTACTATTACATTAAGTAATTGTTACATTAAGTAATTAAGTTACCATTATATTAAGTAAATTAAGCTACTATTACATTAAGTAATAAGAGGTGTACAGAAGATATAATTGACGAAGCCTTCATTTCATATTTGGTGACTATAAAGATGAAGGTAATAACAGAGTCCACATTGACTTTATAACTATTTTGTTTACATGCTCTGTCAGTTGTGTTTATCCTCCATAGTCTGTATTAGTCTTGATCGGTTTTACTTTTGACCGGCACGTACAGTGTCGCAGCTCAGTGGTTAGTGAATTGAACTACAACGGACAAGAGGTAGGGTTCGATCCCAACCGACGGCTTCCGGTTAAGCCAGCCTTAAATGGGTACCTGATTTTTTTTCCGAGAAAGTAAAGCGACACGGGCGTAATGTCGACTACATTACCCCAAAATCATGCGTGAAGGTCTGTAAAATGTATGGTCACTAACACCATATTCCCTATACGCCACTTGGAGTGACGGGACTCTTTTTTTTTTTTTTACTACGTACAGTGTCGCTTATAAGTTGAAACTTTTTTGGATTATTTCTTCTACAGTCCGCTATCCTTATTTGATCCATTCTTGATCACTTCACACGGAGTGTCCCATCATACAAATGTAAGGCTTCTAGTCCCTTTGGTTAAAATCAAAGTGCAACAAATTTCCGTGTTTCTGCTGAGTGATTATTTTCATAAAAGTTTGGAGTCATCGTTGATTCGATTGTGGTGGTAAATGTTATGTGTCCTGTCACTTCCATCCTTTTATTCTGTGCAAGCATTCATTAATGAAGGTTTGTATCTTCATGATTGTATTTTTTTTTTGTTCTCCATGTTTCACAGCTATATAATAAAATAAGAGCGACTTAACACTGGAGGTGACAATTTTTAGTTTCATCTTTTTACTTGTGTTTATTTTTACAAGAAATATACTAAGATCTAACAAGAAATATACTAAGATCTAACAAGAAATATACTAAGATCTAACAAGAAATATACTAAGATCTAACGAGAAATATACTAAGATCTAACAAGAAATATACTAAGATCTAACAAGAAATATACTAAGATCTAACAAGAAATATACTAAGATCTAACGAGAAATATACTAAGATCTAACAAGAAATATACTAAGATCTAACAAGAAATATACTAAGATCTAACAAGAAATATACTAAGATCTAACAAGAAATATACTAAGATCTAACAAGAAATATACTAAGATCTAACAAGAAATATACTAAGATCTAACAAGAAATATACTAAGATCTAACAAGAAAATATACTAAGATCTAACAAGAAATATACTAAGATCTAACGAGAATATACTAAGATCTAACAAGAAATATACTAAGATCTAACAAGAAATATACTAAGATCTAACAAGAAATATACTAAGATCTAACAAGAAATATACTAAGATCTAACAAGAAATATACTAAGATCTAACAAGAAATATACTAAGATCTAACAAGAAATATACTAAGATCTAACAAGAAATATACTAAGATCTAACAAGAATATACTAAGATCTAACAAGAAATATACTAAGATCTAACAAGAAATATACTAAGATCTAACAAGAAATATACTAAGATCTAACAAGAAATATACTAAGATCTAACAAGAAATATACTAAGATCTAACAAGAAATATACTAAGATCTAACAAGAAATATACTAAGATCTAACCAGAAATATACTAAGATCTAACAAGAAATATACTAAGATCTAACAAGAAATATACTAAGATCTAACAAGAAATATACTAAGATCTAACAAGAAATATACTAAGATCTAACCAGAAATATACTAAATCTAACGAAGTAATTTTTTTTTTAATTTCGGAAATTTCTTTATTCTTGTAATCTGAAACTACTTTTATAAAATGTTACCCAGGACGAACCTTTTCAGTCCCTATTCCCTATTTAAAACGCTTCTGTCTGTTTTGAAGTTCAAGGTTATCTATCTACCTGTAAAATATTTAGAATTTAAGTTCTGTTCCACTCCCTTCATGGTTGCTATATCCATTCAAATTATCACTTCTTCGGACTTTTAACTCCAGCTTTCACGATGTTGATGAGCTTAAAGAAGAACAAGAAATCTGGTGAAGGCATTTCTTCCTATCTTGATGTACTAATAAAGGAGAGTTACCGCCCCCGTGGTAATGCTCGGGTCTGTGCGCTTTCCATAATGGCGGAACCAGCGTCATGGCGGCTCTGCTTGCTTCATTACGTTTTTGGAGATTCCTGTAGAGCTCTTTAACATGACTTTGTAAGTTGGCTTACAAGTATGCTTGTCTCAACTCGACTGCACTGATTCCCAAACTGAGAGAATGGTCGAGGCGGTTCAGGGGATAATCTCCACGTTGCTGTTCATGAGGGTGCGGGTTCAGTTCATAGATGTCACCATATTCATCGTGGATTCGGGGTATACCCAGTCGCTGAAAAATGGGCACTTTTTATAGTTTCCTTAGTTTTATAGGAAAAGTCTCTGCTTTTTCCGATAAAACTAAGGCGGCGTAGTGTGATTCTGACCAAATCACCCAGAAAATGTGTCCTTCAATATTAGTTTGGCCGTGCGGCTAAAGCCACTGTTTCGCTGGCTGCAAAGCCGACGTACGGTGTTCGAAACCCGCGGTAGACAGAAAGGATTTCTTCTATCGGGGGTGAAATAAAAATCCTGAGTCTCACACGTCGTGGCGACTGCTGCCTTTATCCCTCTGGTTCTATATTGAGACACCCCCCCCTCCCCCGACATACACTAGCAATGGCACTATGTGTCGTAAAGATAGTTTATTAAAAAATATGGGCGCTAGCATCCAAACTCTGTGAGCCTCGGTAGCTAGAGCTAGTGCGCTTGTTGCATGAACCGAAGGGATACAACTCGATTCCCAGAAGTGGCGGATCGTTTTTTTCGGGCAAGGTTTCGAGGTTCATCCAGCCTCTACAATTGGAATCCATAAATTCTTTCGTGAAAGTAAAGGCGGCCTGACGTGGCACTGACCACATAATTCAGAAATCTGCCGTGGTCATGGAAAAATATGGTCACTAATACCCCATTGCCCATACGTCTTGCAAGGCAGGGGACGGAGCCTAGCAATATATTCTCCATAAAGTATTAAGTTATAGAGGAAGTGGTTGCTTAGAGTGGTTGTGGAAGGAGTTGCTTAGAGTGGTTGTGGAAGTGGTTGCTTAGAGTGGTTGTGGAAGTGGTTGCTTAGAGTGGTTGTGGAAGGAGTTGCTTAGAGTGGTTGTGGAAGTGGTTGCTTAGAGTGGTTGTGGAAGTGGTTGCTGAGAGTGGTTGTGGAAGGAGTTGCTTAGAGTGGTTGTGGAAGTGGTTGCTTAGAGTGGTTGTGGAAGTGGTTGCTGAGAGTGGTTGTGGAAGGGGTTGCTTAGAGTGGTTTGTGGAAGTGGTTGCTTAGAGTGGTTGTGGAAGTGGTTGCTGAGAGTGGTTGTGGAAGGGGTTGCTTAGAGAGGTTGTGGGAATGGTTGCTTAGAGTGGTTGTGGGAGTGGTTGCTTAGAGTGGTTGTGGAAGGGGTTGCTTAGAGTGGTTGTGGGAGTGGTTGCTTAGAGTGGTTGTGGAAGGGGTTGCTTAGAGAGGTTTGTGGAGTGGTTGCTTAGAGTGGTTGTGGAAGTGGTTGCTCAGAGTGGTTGTAGGAGTGGTTGCTTAGAGTGGTTGTGGAAGTGGTTGCTGAGAGTGGTTGTGGAAGGGGTTGCTTAGAGTGGTTGTGGAAGTGGTTGCTGAAAGTGGTTGTGAAAGTAGTTGCTTAGAGTGGTTGTGGAAGTGGTTGCTTAGAGTGGTTGTGGAAGTGGTTGCTTAGAGTGGTTGTTGAAGTGGTTGCTTAGAGTGGTTGTGGAAGTGGTTACTTAGAGTGGTTGTGTAAGGGGTTGCCTAGAGTGGTTGTGGAAGTGGTTGCTTAGAGTGGTTGTGGAAGTGGTTGCTTAGAGTGGTTGTGGAAGTGGTTGCTTAGAATGGTTGTGGAAGGGGTTGCGCCACTTTAAAAAGTGGTAAAATGGTTGGGAATAGATGAAAAGTTTGGGCCGCTGAATGATTTGTCAACAAGCAGCCAAGAAAAGAAGAGGATGAAGAGTGATAAATGTGTGAGCGGGGGATGAAGAGTGGTAAATGTGTGAGCGGGGGATGAAGAGTGGTAAATGTGTGAGCGGGGGATGAAGAGTGGTTAATGTGTGAGCGGGGGATGAAGAGTGGTAAATGTGTGAGAGGGGTATGAGGAGTGGTAAATGTGTGAGCGGGGATGAAGAGTGGTAATGTGTGAGCGGAGCTGAAGAGTGGTAAATGTGTGAGTGATGAATGTGTGAGCGGGGATGAAGAGTGATGAATGTGTGAGCGGGGGATGAAGAGTGGTAAATGTGTGAGTGGGCAATGAAGAGTGGTAAATGTGTGAGTGGGAGGTGAAGAGTGGTAAATGTGTGAGGGGGGGTGAAGAGTGGTAAATGTATGAGCTGGGGTTAAGAGTGGTTAATGTGTGAGCGGGGGATGAAGAGTGGTAAATGTGTGAGAGGGGTATGAGGAGTGGTAAATGTGTGAACGTGGGATGAAGAGTGGTAAATGTGTGAGCGGGGCTGAAGAGTGGTAAATGTGTGAGTGATGAATGTGTGAGCGGGGGATGAAGAGTGATGAATGTGTGAGCGGGGGATGAAGAGTGGTAAATGTGTGAGTGGGCAATGAAGAGTGGTATATATGTGTGAGCGGGGGTGAAGAGTGGTAAATGTGTGAGGGGGGGGTGAAGAGTGGTAAATGTATGAGCTGGGGGTTAAGAGTGGTAAATGTATGAGCGGGGGATGAAGAGTGGTAAATGTATGAGCGGGGTTGAAGAGTGGTAAATGTGTGAGTGGGCAATGAAGAGTGGTAAATGTGTGAGCGGCGGGTGAAGAGTGGTAAATGTGTGAGGGGGGGGTGAAGAGTGGTAAATGTATGAGCTGGGGTTAAGAGTGGTAAATGTGTGAGCGGGGATGAAGAGTGGTAAATGTGTGGGGGGGTGAAGAGTGGTAAATGTATAAGCTGGGGGTTAAGAGTGGTAAATGTATGAGCGGGGGATGAAAAGTGGTAATTGTATGAGCGGGAGTTGAAGAGTGGTAAATGTATGAGCAGGGTGTGAAGAGTGGTAAATGAGTGAGCGGGGGATGAAGAGTGGTAAATGTGTGAGCGGGGGATGAAGAGTGGTAAATGAGTGAGCAGGGTATGAAGAGTGGTAAATGTGTGAGCGGGGGATGAAGAGTGGTAAATGAGTGAGCGGGGGATGAAGAGTGATAAATGTGTGAGCGAGGGGTGAAGAGTGGTAAATGTATGAGCGGGGGATGAAGAGTGGTAAATGTGTGAGCGGGGGATGAAGAGTGGTAAATGTGTGAGCGGGGGATGAAGAGTGATAAATGTGTGAGCGGGGGATGAAGAGTGGTAAATGTGTGAGCGGGGATGAAGAGTGGTAAATGTGTGAGCGGGGGATGAAGAGTGGTAAATGTGTGAGCGGGGGATGAAGAGTGGTAAATGTATGAGCGGGGGATGAAGAGTGGTAAATGTGTGAGCGGGGGATGAAGAGTGGTAAATGTGTGAGCGGGGGATGAAGAGTGGTAAATGTGTGAGAGGGAGGCGATGAGTGGTAAATGTATGAGCGGGGGTTGAAGAGTGGTAAATGTGTGAGAGGGAGGCGATGAGTGGTAAATGTATGAGCGGGGGATGAAGAGTGATAAATGTGTGAGCGGGGATGAAGAGTGGTAAATGTGTGAGAGGGAGGCGATGAGTGGTAAATGTATGAGCGGCGGTGAAGAGTGGTAAATGTGTGAGGGGGGGGGGGGTGAAGAGTGGTAAATGTATGAGCTGGGGGTTAAGAGTGGTAAATGTGTGAGCGGGGGATGAAGAGTGGTAAATGTGTGGGGGGGGGGGTGAAGAGTGGTAAATGTATAAGCTGGGGGTTAAGAGTGGTAAATGTATGAGCGGGGGATGAAAGTGGTAATTGTATGAGCGGGAGTTGAAGAGTGTAAATGTATGAGCAGGGTGTGAAGAGTGGTAAATGAGTGAGCGGGGGATGAAGAGTGGTAAATGTGTGAGCGGGGGATGAAGAGTGGTAAATGAGTGAGCAGGGTATGAAGAGTGGTAAATGTGTGAGCGGGGGATGAAGAGTGGTAAATGAGTGAGCGGGGGATGAAGAGTGATAATGTGTGAGCGAGGGGTGAAGAGTGGTAAATGTATGAGCGGGGATGAAGAGTGGTAAATGTGTGAGCGGGGATGAAGAGTGGTAATGTGTGAGCGGGGGATGAAGAGTGATAAATGTGTGAGCGGGGGATGAAGAGTGGTAAATGTGTGAGCGGGGGATGAAGAGTGGTAAATGTGTGAGCGGGGGATGAAGAGTGGTAAATGTGTGAGCGGGGGATGAAGAGTGGTAAATGTATGAGCGGGGGATGAAGAGTGGTAAATGTGTGAGCGGGGGATGAAGAGTGGTAAATGTGTGAGCGGGGGATGAAGAGTGGTAAATGTGTGAGAGGGAGGCGATGAGTGGTAAATGTATGAGCGGGGGTTGAAGAGTGGTAAATGTGTGAGAGGGAGGCGATGAGTGGTAAATGTATGAGGGGGGATGAAGAGTGATAAATGTGTGAGCGGGGGATGAAGAGTGGTAAATGTGTGAGAGGGAGGCGATGAGTGGTAAATGTATGAGCGGGGGTGAAGAGTGGTAAATGTGTGAGAGGGAGGCAATGAGTGGTAAATGTATGAGCGGGGGAATGAAGAGTGGTAAATGTGTGAGAGGGAGGCGATGAATGGTAAATGTATGAGCAGGGGTTGAAGAGTGGTAAATGTGTGAGAGGTAGGCGATGAGTGGTAAATGTATGAGCGGGGGATGAAGAGTGGTAAATGTGTGAGAGGGAGGCGATGAGTGGTAAATGTATGTCCGGTGGATGAAGAGTGGTAAATGTGTGAGAGGGAGGCGATGAGTGGTAAATGTGTGAGCGGGGGATGAAGAGTGGTAAATGTGTGAGCGGGGATGAAGAGTGGTAAATGTGTGAGAGGGAGGCGATGAGTGGTAAATGTATGAGCGGGGGGTTAAAAAAAAAGTAAGTACCCCCGTCACGCCAAGTGGCATATAGGGAAATATGGTGTTAGGGACCATATATTTTACAGACCTTCAGCACATGATTTTGGGGGTAATGTGGTCGGTATTACGCCCGTGCTGCTTTACTTTTCCAGAAAAAAATCCGGTACCCATTTAAGGCTGGGTGAACCCGGAAGCCGTCGACTGGGATCGGAACCCTACCTCTTGACCTTTGTAGTCCGGTTCACTAACCACTGAGCTATATGAGCGGGGTGAAGAGTGGTAAATGTGTGAGCTGGGGTTGAGTGATAATTGTGTGAGCTGGGGGTGAGGAGTGTTAAATGTGTGAGTGGGGTTTCCATGTTCACATGAAGATAAAACAGTGTGCACTGTGTGTGGGCCGAATGAGATGCAAGTAATAGTTGTAATGTAATAGTAAGAAATGAATGGTTATAGTTCACGTTGGAAGGAAACGTTTGAGAATCTTGCTCCAATGGATAAACAGTCAAAGATAGAAGGCTGCTCTGTAGTGATGTATAAATCAACAGAACAGGAATTAGAGGATGATGAGAGTGGAGAGAAAAGCAGAGAGGGAGGGTGTTTGAGAGTGGAAATGATGGATAGAGAAAGTAGTGAAAATAAATGAGAGGACAAAGGGTTGTGAGTGTTTGAGAGAACCAATAAAAGATAATAAATGGCTGCTGAAATTGACAGTTGCTTTCTCGAGAAAATCTAGCGAAATAAACAATTTATTACATTTGTCTATTGCACATTACATCTAGAGCAGAAGTGGGCAACCTACGGCCCACGGGCCAGAGTCGGCCCGCCAAGCTATTTTGACCGGCCCGTTGGTGGTAAATAAGATTTAAAATGTACGCTTCCTTCTGTCAAATCCGCTCATGATTTATTTTGTCCTTCGTCTTCTTCGGGTGAACTACTGCCCGTGTTTCGTTCTCTTGTTTCTTGCCGTATAACTGTCCTTAATTTTGATTCTGGTTCTGATTTTGGTGCTGTCTATGTTGTTAATTTTTGTCTCTTTTTTGGTGTTGACCCTAGTTCCGCACTCTGTTTTGGTGCTGTCTCTGTTTTATTGCTTCATTCGAGAGAATGCCTCATTTTCCGTGTCTGGCGTCTCCTCTTTTGTGTATTTTCCACCTCGATAAATTCATCGTTGTTGTCACTGTTCTCTGTGGTCTGTTCTTGTGGTTGTGTGGTCTGTTCTTGTGGTTGAGTGGTTTATTCTTGTGGTTGTGTGGTCTGTTCTTGTGGTTGAGTGGTTTATTCTTGTGGTTGGGTAGTTTGTTCTTGTGGTTGAGTGGTCTGTTCTTGTGGTTGTGTGGTCTATTCTTGTGGTTGAGTGGTTTATTCTTGTGGTTGTGTGGTCTGTTCTTGTGGTTGAGTGGTTTATTATTGTGGTTGTGTGGTCTGTTCTTGTGGTTGAGTGATCTGTTCTTGTGGTTGTGTGGTCTGTTCTTGTGGTTGAGTGGTCTGTTTTTGTTGGTTGTGTGGTCTGTTCTTGTGGTTGTGTGGTCTGTTCTTGTGGATGAGTGGTCTGTTCTTGTGGTTGTGTGGTCTGTTCTTGTGGTTGTGTGGTCTGTTCTTGTGTTGAGTGGTCTGTTCTTGTGGTTGTGTGGTCTGTTCTTGTGGTTGAGTGGTCTGTTTTTGTTGGTTGTGTGGTCTGTTCTTGTGGTTGTGTGGTCTGTTCTTGTGGTTGAGTGGTCTGTTCTTGTGGTTGTGTGGTCTGTTCTTGTGGTTGTGTGGTCTGTTCTTGTGGTTGTGTGGTTCTGTTCTTGTGGTTGAGTGGTCTGTTCTTGTGGTTGTGTGGTCTGTTCTTGTGGTTGAGTGGTCTGTTTTTGTTGGTTGTGTGGTCTGTTCTTGTGGTTGTGTGGTCTGTTCTTGTGGTTGAGTGGTCTGTTCTTGTGGTTGTGTGGTCTGTTATTATGGTTGTGTGGTCTGTTCATGTGGTTGTGTGGTCTGTTCTTGTGGTTGAGTGGTCTGTTCTTGTGGTTGAGTGGTCTGTTTTTGTTGGTTGTGTGGTCTGTTATTGTGGTTGAGTGGTCTGTTTTTGTTGGTTGTGTGATCTGTTCTTGTGGTTGTGTGGTCTGTTCTTGTAGTTGAGTGGCCTGTTTTGTTGGTTGTGTGGTTTGTTCTTGTGGTTGGGTGGTTTGTTCTTGTGGTTGTGTGGTCTGTTCTTGTGGTTGAGTGGTCTGTTCTTGTGGTTGTGTGGTCTGTTCTTGTGGTTGAGTGGTCTGTTTTTGTTGGTTGTGTGGTCTGTTCTTGTGGTTGTGTGGTCTGTTCTTTGGTTGAGTGGTCTGTTCTTGTGGTTGTGTGGTCTGTTATTATGGTTGTGTGGTCTGTTCTTGTGGTTGTGTGGTCTGTTCTTGTGGTTGAGTGGTCTGTTCTTGTGGTTGAGTGGTCTGTTTTTGTTGGTTGTGTGGTCTGTTATTGTGGTTGAGTGGTCTGTTTTTGTTGGTTGTGTGATCTGTTCTTGTGGTTGTGTGGTCTGTTCTTGTAGTTGAGTGGCTGTTTTGTTGGTTGTCTGGTCTGTTCTTGTGGTTGGGTGGTTTGTTCTTGTAGTTGGGTGGTCTGTTCTTGTGGTTGGGTAGTTTGTTCTTGTGGTTGGGTGGTTTGTTCTTGTGGTTGGGTGGTTGTTTTTGTGGTTGGGTAGTTTGTTCTTGTGGTTGGGTGGTTTGTTCTTGTAGTTGGGTAGTTTGTTCTTGTGGTTGTGTAGTTTGTTCTTGTGGTTGGGTGGTTTGTTTTTGTGGTTGGGTAGTTTGTTCTTGTGGTTGGGTAGTTTGTTCTTGTGGTTGGGTGGTTTGTTTTTGTGCTTGGTTGGTTTGTTCTTGTGTTTGGGTGATTTGTTCTTGTGGCTGGGTGGTTTATTCTTGTGGTTGGGTGGTCTGTTCTTGACACACGGTGGTTTTGCCTTTGTTTTATGTGACTCCTGACGCCTCCTCTTCTTCAGCGATCAGCTGTTGCCATGCTGTTAGACATTTAGACAAACATGGGTCATGAACAAGACGTTTGAGGTCTTTACCTGTTCCCCATAACTCACCATGCAGGCTTGTTTCTGTGGGCCATACTTGTGTTATTACGGTGATGAGATTTCTGCAATCCTGTAGGGTGCACTCTGGAATTTGTTTGGCTGCTCCGTTGATGTGCAACATCATTAATATTCATCTAGAATGAAGATAACCACTGATATTGACAGTAGGCAACATAATTCATTATTTCATTTAGAGGAAGATAACCACGGATCAATGATGACAGCAGTCAACATTCATTAGTTCATTTAGAGGGAAGATAACCACGGTTGATGACAACAGTCAACATTCATTAGTTCATTTAGAGGGAAGATAACCACGGTTGATGACAACAGTCAACATTCATTAGTTCATTTAGAGGGAAGATAACCACGGATCAATGATGACAGCAGTCAACATTCATTAGTTCATTTAGAGGGAAGATAACCACGGTTGATGACAACAGTCAACATTCATTAGTTCATTTAGAGGGAAGATAACCACGGTTGATGACAACAGTCAACATTCCAAATATTCCCAAATTAGTTTCATTTCTAAATGTACATTCTAGAACCCAGCAAAGCAGCGCCCACACGTGCAGTAACAGACTTAAGTGCGCCACCTGGATTTTTGCCCCAGCCATGGCGCATTTCCAATCCCATCAGTAATTAGGCCTAGATAGTCCTTCTCAGCGCCAGTGCGAAGCAATAAGAGCGCTTGGAAATCGCTTATCTTTTTTTTTTCATGTAGAAGTAAGCTCGTCACTCGCTCAAAAGGACACAGTTCGAACCCTGTCAGATGTTTAAAATGTCCTCTGCCCGTACCCAACTTCTTGAACACTGGTCGACACGGTAGGTGAGATAGATGCTTAGCTGTATCGGAAACGGACGAAACAATTTGTGTGTGATATCATCATCTTCGTCATCATTATGTGCCATACCGGTTGGCATAGGCGATCATGTCCTTCCACAATCTTATATTTACAGTGCACCGTATCAGTTCTGTTGCTGACTGTTTTTCATGCCATGACACCAAGCTATCCAGTATTTTCTCTCCTTGTCGTCTGCGATCTCTCTTTCCTTTTATTTTGCCTGTTGTAACCAAGTATTCCAACTTTACTCTTCTCATGATGTGCCCAAAGAACGTTGATTGTTTCTTTCTGATGTTTTTAAGAGCTCCCTTTTTGTGTTGGCCTTTTTGAGAATTTCATCATTGGTCTTTTTTTAGCTGTCCAGAGAACTTTCAACATTCTTCTGAGAAATCCCATCTCTGTGGCCTCTAATCGTCTTTTTTATTTGTTTGTCTACTGTCCATGATTCGCTTCCATAGGTCAGAATTGGTTCTATATAGCACAGATGAACTCTCTTTGTCACTTATATTGACATAGATTTGTTGCATAAGATATTTTTCATTTTCTGAAATGTTATTTTGGCCTGGGCTATTCAGCTTTTTATTTCTGTGGTGCATCTCCCATCTGATGTTATTATTGTGGCCAAGTATTTGAAACGTTGCACTTGTTTCAGATTTGTCTCGTTTATTTTTATTCTGCATGATGGTGATGATTGTTTCTTCGATATAACCATTACTTCTGTTTTCTTACTATGCTTGTGTGGTATATAAAGTGAACAATAAAACCAAGCATTGAGGTGAGAAGCTACAACAGTAGGCATCCGCTCATTTGCCGAGATTGGGAGGTTCGCCCTGACCTGGAAGGTGTGGCGAAATACAATGTGGATCATGTGAAAGGACTTATTAGCAAAGATCATTGATTTAGCAAAGATCATTGATTTAGCAAAGATCATTGAGTTAGCAAAGATCATTGATTTAGCAAAGATCATTGATTTATCAAAGATCATTGATTTAGCAAAGATCATTGATTTAGCAAAGAGCATATAATCGCTGCCTCTTCGTATTGAAAAACAACAGACATAAGGGGCAAATTGAAAATAGACAGACAGACAGACGGAAGGACGGATAGACGGACGGGTAGGTGAATGGATGGAAGGATGGATGGATGGATGGATGGATGGATGGATGGATGGATGGATGGATGGATGGATGGATGGATGGATGGATGGATGGATGGAAGGATGGATGGATGGATGGATGGATAAATGGATGGATGGATGGATGGATGGATGGATGGATGGATGGATGGATGGATGGATGGATGAACGGATGGATGGATGGATGGATGGATGGATGGATGGATGGATGGATGGATGGATGGATGGATGGAAGGTTGGATGGATGGATGGATGGATGGATGGATGGATGGATGGATGGATGGATGGATGGATGGATGGAAGGATGAACGGATGGATGGATGGATGGATGGAAGGATGGATGGATGGATGGATGGATGGATGGATGGATGGATGGATGGATGGTTGGTTGGTTGGATGGATGGGTGGGTGGAGGTCGCAACTGCGTATTTCCTGATTTGTTTCTCTCTTTCATGCATGCACTGCGGCTGACACACTCTCTCCTCGGCAGTATTAGCGTTTTTTTCTTTTCAGTTTTAGACGATAGGCGAATGGCTAAGTGGGTGTGTCTGACCAAAAAGCGCATATGTCGTGGCTTTGACGTAAACAAGCGGAATAACTCACCCATACCCATTAACGGATGGGCGCTAAGAAGGAGATCAACATACATTATTCTCAGCTGCTGTTAAGTTGAAGGTAGGAAGAATAATGAATAACATGGTGTGTTATTGAGGTTTAGGGCGTGGATATGATAAACAATACAGGACGGTTTGACAGGGCTTTATACTGCGGGGACACAGACAATACAGACAAATAGGAAATAGCTAAAAAGTCTGGTGACAAGCGACAATTCACAAGTAGCAAAAATAGACTCAAGATGCAACAAAGCTTGATAAAATCATGCGAAAAAAGCTATCATCAATGTTGTCCAACAGGGAAATAACTCTAGAGGCAAAATGGGCACTCTACAACACAGTTTTCACCCCAACGTTGTGACACCACCGCCAGACCTGGTCTCTAGTCTCAAGAGCAGTTAGAAAAATAACCACTACCGAGATGAAATGTGTTAGACGAATGGCAGGAAACAGCCTGAGAGATGACATCATCATCGTGTACAACACCGGTTGGCGTGGGCGATCATGTGTTAGACGAATGGCAGGAAACAGCCTGAGAGATAACATCATCATCATGTACAACACCGGTTGGCGTGGGCGATCATGTGTTAGACGAATGGCAGGAAACAGTCTAAGAGATAACATCATCATCATGAACAACACCGGTTGGCGTGGGCGATCATGTGTTAGACGAATGGCAGGAAACAGCCTGAGAGATAACATCATCATCATGTACAACACCGGTTGGCGTGGACGATCATGTGTTAGACGAATGGCAGGAAACAGTCTGAGAGATAACATCATCATCATGAACAACACCGGTTGGCGTGGGCGATCATGTGTTAGACGAATGGCAGGAAACAGCCTGAGAGATAACATCATCATCATGAACAACACCGGTTGGCGTGGGCGATCATGTGTTAGACGAATGGCAGGAAACAGCCTGAGAGATAACATCATCATCATGTACAACACCGGTTGGCGTGGGCGATCATGTGTTAGACGAATGGCAGGAAACAGTCTAAGAGATAACATCATAATCATGTACAACACCGGTTGGCGTGGGCGATCATGTCCTTCCACAAACTTCTATCCATCGTGCACCGTATCATTTTTGTTGTTGACTGTTTCCTATGCCATGACACCAAGCTATCCAGTATTTTCTCTTTTGTCGTCCGCGATCTCTCTTTTCCTGTATTTTGCCAGTTGTAACCAAGTATTCCAACTTTCCTCTTCTCATAATGTGCCCAAAACATGTTGATTGTTTCTTTCTGATGTTTTTTAGGAGCTCCCTTTTTGTGTTGACCTCTTTGAGAATTTCCTCCCTGGACTTTTTAGCTGTCTAGAGGAGTTTCAACATTCTTCTGAGAAATTCCATATCTGTGGCCTTTAATTGTCTTTTCATTTGTTTGTTTACTGTTCATAATTCGCTCCCATAGGTCAGATTTGGCTCTATATAGCACAGATGAACTCTCTCGCTTCTATTGACATAGATTTGTTGCTTAAGATATTTTTTTCAGTTTCTGAAATGCTATTTTGGCCTGGGCTATTTTGCTTTTTATTTCTGTGGTGCATCTCCTATCTGATGTCATTATTACGCCCAATTATTTGAAGCGTTGCACTTGTTTCAGATTTGTCCTGTTTATTTTTATGATGCATGGTGGTGATAAGGTCAGACATGAAGAACTGAATAAAACCCTATGATTAAATCCCGCAATAAAACACACATAGAAGCAGCAAAAGCAATTGTTTGGCCACATGATAAGACAGAAGCTTTTAAAACAATTGTGAGAACACTAGACTCATGGGCTGACCACGAAAAATATGGTTTGATGGAATATAGGAACATTAGAAAACAACAGCAGTAGAGGTCATTAGAAGAGCAAAAGACAACAAGCTATATCTCACAACGACGATGAAAAGCAAATGAAGAAGGAAAAGAGGAGAAGAAGCAAGTTCTGGCGTTCATAGATGATGTTACACAGTGACAAAAATAATAGCTGCAACATCCAATCGTATTTCCTTATCATTAAGCTATGCACCTTGTGTTACGAGATTTTACCTTCATTTATTATCTACGGTAGAGAAAGAAACATGGGTGGGCAGAAAATCAACAGACTCCCCACCAACACAGTGCCAAAAACGCAAACAAGATGCTGAATCAACAAAATCAACAACAACAACAATAACAGATCTTATCGTTCAATATTTTCTGGAAAGCGTGCCAAAGTACCGGCTGCTGTACCAATTTACTTGGACTCCTACCTTCTGCACACTTCCAGCTGGCTCGTCCCTGATATATTCGCACTCTTCTACCATCGATGTGGCAAGTACGTGGGAAAATATCTGCGGTTAATCGAGAATTCTTCCATCTGTTCAACTGACTCCACAATAAAAAGATAGCGACAACTTTTTATTTCGTTCCCCTACAAACATCCGTATTTTTGACGTGCCTTTCCAGGAAACAGTTTCAGACCACGATAAGGAGAGTCCAGAATGGATGGCTTCGTCATCAATGGGTTAACCCTTTGACTGGGTGGTCTAAGACATCGGCCTCTTGACAGAAGGTTCTGTGGGTTCGAATCTAGCCACGGGCAGTTGGTATTTGTCAATTCGAGTCCACGTGAGACCCAACATCTAACCCTCTAGAAAACGGCGAAAGAGGAGGTCCCGTGTTCACTCGAGCACGTTAAAGAGTCCTTGGCAGTTAAAAGTCGAAAAGAGTAGGCCATAAACGGTCCCTGTCCGGACAAAATTAGTTTTAAGCAAAATCTACCCACACTGAAGACAGGTGTATCTGGCAGAGAGAAGCAGACATCGTAGTTATGTCGTCAACTCACGCTTGTTTTAAACATGCAAAAGCTAAGAAGAAGAGGAAGAAGAAGAAGAAGCAGAAGCAGAAGAAGAAGAAGCAGAAGAAGAAGAAGCAGCAGAAGCAGAAGAAGCAGAAGCAGAAGAAGCAGAAGCAGAAGAAGCAGAAGCAGAAGAAGCAGAAGCAGAAGAAGAAGAAGCAGAAGAAGAAGAAGCAGAGAAGAAGAAGCAGAGAAGAAGAAGCAGAAGAAGCAGAAGCAGAAGAAGAAGAAGCAGAAGCAGAAGAAGCAGAAGAAGCAGAAGCAGAAGAAGAAGAAGCAGAAGAAGCAGAAGAAGCAGAAGCAGAAGCAGAAGAAGCAGAAGCAGAAGCAGAAGCAGAAGCAGAAGCAGAAGAAGCAGAAGAAGAAGAAGCAGAAGCAGAAGAAGCAGAAGCAGAAGCAGAAGCAGAAGAAGCAGAAGAAGAAGAAGAAGAAGCAGAAGAAGAAGAAGCAGAAGAAGAAGAAGCAGAAGCAGAAGAAGCAGAAGAAGCAGAAGCAGAAGAAGAAGAAGCAGAAGAAGAAGAAGAAGAAGAAGCAGAAGAAGCAGAAGCAGAAGAAGAAGAAGCAGAAGAAGAAGAAGCAGAAGAAGAAGAAGAAGCAGAAGAAGAAGAAGCAGAAGAAGCAGAAGCAGAAGAAGAAGAAGCAGAAGAAGAAGAAGCAGAGAAGAAGAAGCAGAAGAAGCAGAAGCAGAAGAAGCAGAAGCAGAAGAAGCAGAAGAAGAAGAAGCAGAAGAAGAAGAAGCAGAAGAAGCAGAGAAGAAGAAGCAGAAGAAGAAGAAGCAGAAGAAGAAGAAGCAGAGAAGAAGAAGCAGAAGAAGAAGAAGCAGAAGAAGAAGAAGCAGAAGAAGCAGAAGCAGAAGAAGCAGAAGCAGAAGAAGCAGAGAAGAAGAAGCAGAAGAAGAAGAAGCAGAAGAAGAAGAAGCAGAAGAAGAAGAAGCAGAAGAAGAAGAAGCAGAAGAAGAAGAAGCAGAAGCAGAAGAAGCAGAAGAAGAAGAAGCAGAAGAAGAAGAAGCAGAAGAAGAAGAAGCAGAAGAAGAAGAAGCAGAAGAAGAAGAAGCAGAAGAAGAAGAAGCAGAAGAAGAAGAAGCAGAAGAAGAAGAAGAAGAAGAAGCAGAAGAAGAAGAAGCAGAAGAAGAAGAAGAAATGAAACATTTGAAATGTCTCCAATAAAGTGTGTGCTTGCACTATTCTGATCACCGAGGATCTCGTGACGATGATAAAGAGACTTTCTTGTAGAGCAACAGTAACGTGAATGGCGGACCTTGACAAACAAGGCGTAATGAAGGCTCTGTATCATTGTTAATTTAATTTAATTTAATTTAACTTAATTTGATGTAATTGAACCTAATTTAATGTAATTTAATTCAATTTAACATTTTTATTTTCTGTTTTGGAGAGTGACGCAGTGAACACAGATGAATGTGTAGTTATAAGGCTCCAGAAATCGGGGGGTAAAGCGAAGCATGAGTAGTATAGGATGACTGAAAGAAGGAATTAAAAATGAGAATTGTGTTTGTTGTCGGTCACTCTACAGCGTTTTAATAAAATCACGTTTATAAGAATTTTAAGTTTTAAAGAGTAGCAGTTGTGAGAGTTTCTGTATTCCGTTTCTTCGTTTCTGTGTGTGGATTATGTTACACTCACTCCAAAACTATTCCGTTTCTTCGTTTCTGTGTGTGGATTATGTTACATTCACTCCAAAACTATTCCATTTCTTCGTTTCTGTGTGTGGATTATGTTACACTCACTCCAAAACTATTCCATTTCTTCGTTTCTGTGTGTGGATTATGTTACACTCACTCCAAAACTATTCAATTTCTTCGTTTCTGTGTGTGGATTATGTTACACTCACTCCAAAACTATTCCATTTCTTCGTTTCTGTGTGTGGATTATGTTACACTCACTCCAAAACTATTCCATTTCTTCGTTTCTGTGTGTGGATTATGTTACACTCACTCCAAAACTATTCCATTTCTTGGTTTATGTGTGTGGATTATGTTATACTCACTACAAAACTATTCCATTTCTTCGTTTCTGTGTGTGGATTATGTTACACTCACTACAAAACTATTCCATTTCTTCGTTTCTGTGTGTGGATTATGTTACACTCACTACAAAACTATTCCATTTCTTCGTTTCTGTGTGTGGATTATGTTACACTCACTCCAAAACTATTCCATTTACACTCACCACTCTAACGTGACCGAACATGGTCCATAGTTAAATATGTTTCCCTAATGTGATCAAACTTAGTTGTAAACCTTTCTCATAACCAGCCCATATTACACGGAATCTAAGTAACGCTGCAGGTAAATGTCAACCTGAATTAGCGTTACGGGATTTCACGAAGGCCTGCTACAAGTATTACAATAGTGGCTCCTACTTTGGAATAAGAGGAAACAGGGATCGACGCAAGAAGACACAGAACACAAAGGGAGATAATAGCTGGAGAAACATCTATAGAAAAGAAGGATTAGAGAACCTTTGTTGCCTTAATAAAAAATTAACAGCGAGCATAACATAACATGACATGACATGACATAACAATGCAATACAATACAATACAATACAATACAATACAATACAATACAATACAATACAATACAATACAATACAATACAATACAACATAAACTATAACATAACATAATATAATATAATACAATACAATAGAGCACAATGTAATGTAATATAATGTAATATAGCGTAATATAACGTAATATAATATAATACAATATAACATAACATAACATATAATAATATAATATAATATAATATGATATAATATAATATAATATAATATAATATAATATAATATAATATAATATAATATAATATAATATAATATAATATAATATAATATAATATAATATAATATAATATAATATAATATAATATGTTGTAAATTTCTCCTTGCTCAGAACATCGCCGAATGACTCCATAAACTTTGATATAAAAACATATGGGTTTGTGCACTAAAAGACCTGAGTGCAGCTTGTATGAACGGCACAAAACATCTAAAAACAACAGTACAATTACATCTAGCATGCAATATAATCAAGTTATTGTGTCCTAGGTCAATCACGGAACAGGAAACAACACACAGAGTGTAGCAAACGCTAAAACATTGCTGCAGCAAGCAATTTTAGCCTTGATATTATGTAGCCCTGTGTATTTAACTCTGGCTTCTACTTTGGACCATAACGCTGTTATTATGGTCACGCTAAATTATCCCTGGTCCCTGCAGCTGTCACAAAAAATGTTCGTGCGCCCTGTTGCGTTCTACGTCACGAAATCTGAGAGCGTACAGTTAGGTCAGACACGAGGAATGGACCAACGAGACTTGTCCTATACTAACGTCATAAATACGTATTGGAACTTCTAGTTCCTTCATCATCATGTGCCATACCGGATGGCGTAGACGATCATGCCTCTCCACAATTCTCTGTCTACAGTACATGGTATCAATTCTTTTGTTGACTATTTAACGTGCATTGACATCACGCTATCTAGTAACTTCTCTATTCGTCGTCCGCGATGTCTTTTTTCCTGTATTTTGCCGGTTGTAACCAAGTACTTCAACTTCCCTCTTCTCATGACATCCCCGAAATATATCATCATCATCATCATCATCATCATCATCATCATCATCATCAAGTACCGGGCCTACTGGCGTTGGTGATCATGTCTCTCCTCAACTTTCGATCTCGACAGTTTGTTACTTATCATTTCTGTTGTTGACCTTCTGCCAAGCCATCTTCTTAAGCTGTCTGGTATCTTTTAATAGCAAGGAGAGAATATGCTATATAGCTTTATGTCGTGGCACGGTAAACAGTCTTTAACAGAATTGATACGATGCACTGTGGACATGGTCGCCTATGTCAGTCGGTATGACACATGATGATGATGATGATGATGATGATGATGATGATGATGATGATGATGATGATGATGATGGAGCGGCTGCAGCATATTGTTGCAACTTAAAAAGAAATTATGGAAACGTGAGTTAGTGGGGAACAGAGAGATAGGAAACTGGCAACAGAAGGGCAAGGCATATTATATATAACATATATATGCAACATATGTTGCAGAAAAGTCAGTGGCGTAGCATGGAGAGAGCTTGAGGGGCGGTTGTCTTGAGTGGGGAGGGGAGGGGGGATTTCTTATAGACGCAAAATTTCAAAAAGAAAAGAAATAAAAAAAGAAAATAAGAAAGTAGTAATGATGCATTGCAAAAAAAGATGTTGGGGGGGGGGGGGCGCATTATTTGCCTCGTCTCGTCCCGCGTGTTGGCAATCCGTGCTACGCCACTGGGAGAGACAAGGACAGCTAGGCTAGCAGGAAAGGTATTTGATGATGATGACTTAACTTATTGCCTCATTAAGTGAGTCGGACGATAATTATACCGGAATGTGGGCGCGACTTACATTAACCACCACACACCTGCAAGAAAAGCTATTCGCCATTTTTAAGCTTCGTGTAGACATTGGGGGGGGGGGAGACTAATTAAAACCTAACGACTAGAAGAGGGTGGGCTAGTTAAAACATAATGACTAGAAGAGGGTGGGCTAGTTAAAACATAACGACTAGAAGAGGGTGGGCTAGTTAAAACACAACGACTAGAAGAGGGTGGGCTAGTTAAAACACAACAACTAGAAGAGGCTGGACTAGTTAAAACAAAAACACAACGACTAGAAGAGGCTGAACTAATTAAAACCTAACGACTAGAAGAGGGTGGGCTAGTTAAAACACAACGACTAGAAGAGGCTGGACTAGTTAAAACACAACGACTGGAAGAGGCTGGACTAGTTAAAACACAACGACTAGAAGAGGCTGAACTAGTTAAAACACAACGACTAGAAGAGGGTGGGCTAGTTAAAAACATAACGACTAGAAGAGGCTGGACTAGTTAAAACACAACGACTAGAAGAGGCTGGACCAGTTAAAACACAACGACTAGAAGAGGCTGGACTAGTTAAAACACAACGACTAGAAGAGGCTGGACTAGTTAAAACATAACGACTAGAAGAGGCTGGACTAGTTAAAACACAACGACTAGAAGAGGCTGGACCAGTTAAAACACAACGACTAGAAGAGGGTGGGCTAGTTAAAACACAACGACTAGAAGAGGCTGGACCAGTTAAAACACAACGACTAGAAGAGGGTGGGCTAGTTAAAACATAACGACTAGAAGAGGGTGAGCTAGTTAAAACACAACGACTAGAAGAGGGTGGGCTAGTTAAAGCATAACGACTAGAAGAAGGTGGGCTAGTTAAAACATAACGACTAGAAGAGGCTGGACTAGTTAAAACACAACGACTAGAAGAGGGTGGGCTAGTTAAAACATAACGACTAGAAGAGGCTGGACTAGTTAAAACACAACGACTAGAAGAGGCTGGACCAGTTAAAACACAACGACTAGAAGAGGCTGGACTAGTTAAAACACAACGACTAGAAGAGGCTGGACTAGTTAAAACATAACGACTAGAAGAGGCTGGACTAGTTAAAACACAACGACTAGAAGAGGCTGGACCAGTTAAAACACAACGACTAGAAGAGGGTGGGCTAGTTAAAACACAACGACTAGAAGAGGCTGGACCAGTTAAAACACAACGACTAGAAGAGGGTGGGCTAGTTAAAACATAACGACTAGAAGAGGGTGGGCTAGTTAAAACACAACGACTAGAAGAGACTGGACTAGTTAAAACACAACGACTAGAAGAGGGTGGGCTAGTTAAAACATAACGACTAGAAGAGGGTGGGCTAGTTAAAACACAACGACTAGAAGAGACTGGACTAGTTAAAACATAACGACTAGAAGAGGGTGGGCTAGTTAAAACATAACGACTAGAAGAGACTGGACTAGTTAAAACACAACGACTAGAAGAGGGTGGGCTAGTTAAAACACAACGACTAGAAGAGGGTGGGCTAGTTAAAACATAACGACTAGAAGAGGGTGAGCTAGTTAAAACACAACGACTAGAAGAGGGTGACTAGTTAAAACATAACGACTAGAAGAGGCTGGACTAGTTAAAACATAACGACTAGAAGAGGCTGGACTAGTTAAAACACAACGACTAGAAGAGGGTGGGCTAGTTAAAACACAACGACTAGAAGAGGATGGACTAGTTAAAACACAACGACTAGAAGAAGGTGGGCTAGTTAAAACACAACGACTAGAAGAGGGTGGGCTAGTTAAAACATAACGACTAGAAGAGGGTGGGCTAGTTAAAACACAACGACTAGAAGAGGCTGGACTAGTTAAAACACAACGACTAGAAGAGGCTGGACTAGTTAAAACACAACGACTAGAAGAGGCTGGACTAGTTAAAACACAACGACTAGAAGAGGGTGGGCTAGTTAAAACATAACGACTAGAAGAGGCTGGACTAGTTAAAACACAACGAGACTTTGCTATGGTCAGGATAGGTCACGTGGTGCCGGTGTAGCATGGTGGCTAAGATGCTGTCTCAAGGTCACAATCAAAAGGCACAACTCGGGAGCTGAAAGAGGCTTCGACTTTTGGCCCCGGGACCAACAAAAATGGACCTTCTTCCCCACTTACGTGTCAGAGTTACTCATTTTAAGAGAAATAAGGAACAATTGAGGTACCGAGAGAGGAGGAGGTTGAGCTGGATGGTCAAGTGATAAGGAATCGGCTTCCGGGCAAAAATGTCTTGGGTTCAAATCCTACCACATAGTGGAGATTTTCCATTTCAAATCCAGGGTTTTTTCACTATTGGCTTTACCCCTCAACGGTTTTGTGGAAGCGAGATCCGATGTCTATCTTCCGGGATAGCAGTAATAAAATCGGAGGTCTCATAAATATGTATTTTATTGGGAGCCGCGATATCTCAGTGGTTAGTGAACTGGACTACAAATAACAAGAAGTAGGGTTCGATCCCGACCGACGACTTCCGGGTTCACCCAGCCTTAAATGGGTACCGGATTTTTTCTGGGAAAGTAAAGCGGCACGGGCGTAATACCGACCACATCACCCCAAAAAATCATGTGCTGAAGGTCTGTAAAAATTGTGGTCACTAACACCATATTCCCTATACGGCACTTGGTGTGACGGGGGTACTTTACTTTTACTTTTCATGTGTGTTCAGCGCATGTCAAGGGACCCTTGACATTTGAGAGAAAAAAAAGAGTAAGACGAAAGTGGTAACTGCCCGATAAAATGTTTAGCCAACAAAAAAACATTAACCCCCCCCAAAAAAAAAAAAAAAATAAAAAAATAAAAAATGTCAAAAACGCTTGAGAATAAAACAGAAAGAGAATAGTTCTGAAGGTGGAGAATGTCTGCTCTTGTATTGCTGCTTAGATGTGAATGAACAAAACAAGAAGAGATCATGTGAGGAAGGAAGAAATGAGAAACAATATTGGGATTCTACCAGTCATTGAATACATAGAGAGACAAAGATGAAAGTGGTTTGAAGATTGAATGTGCAGGAACCCCTCAGTGTCAAGAGTTTACAACAACAAAATGGAACAACCAAGATATAGAGGTAGAACAAGAAGAAGATGGATTGAGGAAATTTACGGCATCATAAAACGATACAATATCACTATGTGCCAAGCCACAGAAAGTGCCCTTGATAGAAAACATATCTTTGACTTAAGTCTGCGACGCCTGCCGGCAAAAAACAACAGGATAAAAGAAAAAAGAAGTATGGCAGGTGACGTAGGCAAAGAACAATAACTCACAAACTAATTTAAATAATGTGACATAAGAGTTTCTCCTCTATTTTAAATATCAGATTGGTTGCAGAGACGACCGACAACAAAAGAGCTAGAAGCTGTTAACGACTCATAGCTGACAGCTTGCGCCAGAATCGGTGACCCCATCTAGATAGACCCTATTCCACCTCTTCGCGATGCCGCTAGTAACAGACTAACCAGTCTAGCCTGGCCAAGTGACTAGTAGGCTATCTATCTATCTATCTATCTATCTATCTATCTATCTATCTATCTATCTATCTATCTATCTATCTATCTATCTATCTATCTATCTATCTATCTATCTATCTATCTGTCTGTCTGTCTGTCTGTCTGTCTGTCTGTCTGTCTGTCTGTTTGTCTATCTATCTATTTATCTACCTACCTACCTACCTACCTACCTACCTACCTACCTACCTACCTACCTACCTACCTACCTATCTATCTATCTATCTATCTATCTATCTATCTATCTATCTATCTATCTATCTATCTATCTATCTATCTATCTATCTATCTATCTATCTATCTATCTATCTATCTATCTATCTATCTATCTATCTATCTATCTATCTATCTATCTATCTATCTATCTATCTATCTATCTATCTATCTATCTATCTATCTATCTATCTATCTATCTATCTATCTATCTATCTATCTATCTATCTATCTTCGAGCCGTCTTTTGTTCTTTATTCTTTATTCTTTTCTGTTGTTGATTGTTTGTGATTTGTTTTTTCTGGGTGTTGTAAACATACATCTTCCCCTATTGGCTGTCTACAGCAGAGGTGGGCAACCTTTAACATCTCAAAGCCATACCTGAAAACTACGAAGACGCCGCGAGCCAGGTACCATCACGTAATGAAGCCATTATATATATCATTTTACCGAATCTGTCTTCAGAAGCCTATTGTAATGTAAAATATTGTGGAAAACTGAAAAGAAAATGTAATGAAAGAGAAAGGAGTGAGACCAACATTAGCAAATTCAACAATAAATCATAACTAGAAAGCTTACGGGTTTAATGAGTGGTTGTAACTGAACTTCACGTACAAGGTTGTCCATGTTTGACGGTATTTGACTAACAGCAACGCCTAGTTTCTTTTCTAAATGTGTATCAGTTAATTAAATTCTTGCTTTTGTGAAACTCTTCTATTTATTTATTCCTTTTTTTGTCTTATCGCATGAAATGGAGTATATAGTAATTTTCAAAACAGGCACAAGGGCCGGTCAAAATATCTTAGCGGGCCGATGCTGGCCCACAGGCCATATGTGCCTACTTCTGGTCTACAGTAAAAGAACGACAATTGAAAAGGTACGGCTTTTACAATATTGAAAGGCCTTGCATAGACTGGGGCCAATTTGAAATGTACAGTTGCAAATAACGAGGACAAGGCTGACCGAGACAATTGTGGAAACGTCAGAGAATGGGCAGTCCAAGACAGGATTTACCTTCGACTCCATCACACCTTAGGTGACAGCTCGCAATTGTGGAGGTGGGGGAGGAGGGGATTATCAAGATGTCGTCAAGAGTGCACCAACCGCTTGTTTACAAGACCGATGATGAGGGTGATGATGATGATGATGATGATGGTAATGGTGATAATGGTGATGATGATGATGATGAGCGTGATGATTGTGATAATAATGATGATCGGGGTGATGATTGTGATGATAATGATGATGGGCGTGATGATTGTGATGATAATAATGACGGGCGTGATGATTGTGGTGATAACGATGACGGGCGTGATGATTGTGATGATGACGATGACGGGCGTGATGATTGTGATGATGACGATGACGGGCGTGATGATTGTGATGATGACGATGACGGCGTGATGATTGTGATGATGACGATGACGGGCGTGATGATTGTGATGATAATAATGACGGGCGTGATGATTGTGATGATAATAATGACGGGCGTGATGATTGTGATGATGACGATGACGGGCGTGATGATTGTGATGATGACGATGACGGGCGTGATGATTGTGATGATGACGATGACGGGCGTGATGATTGTGATGATGACGATGACGGGCGTGATGATTGTGATGATGACGATGACGGGCGTGATGATTGTGGTGATAATGATGACGGGCGTGATGATTGTGATGATGACGATGACGGGCGTGATGATTGTGATGATAATAATGACGGGCGTGATGATGACGATGACGGGCGTGATGATTGTGATGATGACGATGACGGGCGTGATGATTGTGATGATGACGATGACGGGCGTGATGATTGTGGTGATAATGATGACGGGCGTGATGATTGTGATGATGACGATGACGGGCGTGATGATTGTGATGATGACGATGACGGGCGTGATGATTGTGATGATGACGATGACGGGCGTGATGATTGTGATGATGACGATGACGGGCGTGATGATTGTGATGATAATAATGACGGGCGTGATGATTGTGGTGATAATGATGACGGGCGTGATGATTGTGGTGATAATGATGACGGGCGTGATGATTGTGATGATGACGATGACGGGCGTGATGATTGTGATGATGACGATGACGGGCGTGATGATTGTGGTGATAATGATGACGGGCGTGATGATTGTGATGATGACGATGACGGGCGTGATGATTGTGATGATAATAATGACGGGCGTGATGATTGTGATGATAATAATGACG
Source organism: Megaustenia siamemsis (assembly GCA_032433765.1). Classification (NCBI taxonomy): domain Eukaryota; kingdom Metazoa; phylum Mollusca; class Gastropoda; order Stylommatophora; family Ariophantidae; genus Megaustenia; species Megaustenia siamemsis. Next base: position 4,739,020 of record JAVIAB010000091.1, on the reverse strand, counting down.
GGCGTGATGATTGTGATGATAATAATGACGGGCGTGATGATTGTGATGATGATGATGATGGGCATGTTGATTGTGATGATGGGCATGATGATTGTGATGATGATGATGATGGGCATGTTGATTGTGATGATGATGGTGGGCATGATAATTGTGATGATGATGATGATGGGCATGTTGATTGTGATGATGATGATGGGCATGATAATTGTGATGATGATAATGATGGGCATGATGATTGTGATGATGATGATGGGCATGATGATTGTGATGATGATAATGATGGGCATGATGATTGTGATGATTGTGATGATGATAATGATGGGCATGATGATTGTGATGATGATGATGATGATGATGATGATGATGATGATGATGATGATGATGATGATGATGATGATGATGGACATGATGATTGTGATGATGATGGGCATGATGATTGTGATGATGGTGATGATGGGTATGATGATTGTGATGATGGTGATGATGATGATGATGATGTTGATGATGGGCATGATAATTGTGATGATGGTGATGATGATAGGCATGATGATTGTGATGATGATGATGATGATGGGCATGATAATTGTGATGGTGATGATGATGGGCATGATGATTGTGATGATGGTGATGATGATGGGCATGATGATTGTGATGATGATGATGGGCATGTTGATTGTGATGATGATGGGCGTGTTGATTGTGATGATGATGATGGGCATGTTGATTGTGATGATGATGGGCGTGTTGATTGTGATGATGATGATGGGCATGTTGATTGTGATGATGATGGGCATGTTGATTGTGATGATGATGGGCGTGTTGATTGTGATGATGATGATGGGCATGTTGATTGTGATGATGATGAGCGTGTTGATTGTGATGATGATGATGGGCATGTTGATTGTGATGATGATGGGCGTGAAGATTGTGATGATGATGATGGGTATATTGATTGTGATGATGATGGGCATGTTGACTGTGATGATGATGATGATGATGGGCATGATGATTGTGATGATGATGGGGGTGAAGATTGTGATGATGATGATGGTGATGATGATGATGATGATGATGATGATGGGCATATTGATTCTGATGATGATGATGATGGGCATGTTGATTGTGATGATGATAATGATGGGCATGTTGATTGTGATGATGATGATGGGCATGTTGATTGCGATGATGATGATGATGGGCATGTTGATTGTGATGATGATGGGCATGTTGATTGTGATGATGGTGATGATGGGCATGTTGATTGTGATGATGATGATGATGGGCATGGGAACAAACACTAGGGAACACTGCCACTGGCTTTTCGTGGCAAGGCGCTGTGCACTGAGTACGGTTTCGATTCTGCTTTGGTCCATAGTTTTTTCTGTTGTTGATTATTTGTCGATGTGCGAGTGATATTTTGGTAGATAATCATTGTAACAGAATTTCCGGTCAATATGGCAGATAGTTGACAGGAACCGTTGAGGCTCTGTCTAAAAAGTGTTCCTTGTTGCAGTTTTCTCGTATTCCAAGTCTGGCTTACTGTGGAGCTACTGAGTTTAGTGCTCTGTGCAAAACGCGAGCTGTGTTTTTCATCCGGATTGTGTTTAGATATTTTGATTGTTTACGATGAATGATAATATCGTATGACGAAAGACATTTCAGCTGCGTTCACTTTCGGTATCACCTGGCCTTATGTCTTTTGGCGTGCGCTGCGGCTGTTATGATGGGGACTGCAGCTGCCTTTTTTGTTTGGACCCTTCAATGAGACGAGATATCAATTCGAATGATTCCACTGGCACGGGCGGTTGAGCAGTTATGGATTTTTAATTCGTGTGCAGGGATTCCATAGCCTTCGACTAACTACAACTATATATTGTAGCAACAACAAAAATTACAGATTAAAAAAAAAAAAATAAGAGTACCGGAAGATGCCATATTCAATTTTTAACCAAAAAAGTGGGGGGGGGGGCGCAGAAGCGCCTGCGGTCGAAATAGCAGGGTCGGCGCACCATCAGCCGACCAAGACCTTGCAGTTCTACCTCCTCGTGGTCTCCCCTGGAAATAGTCTGCGTCAAACCAGACTGGCTAACAGAAGCTAGGATCGCCGTGTTCCCTGTAGTGGTGGCTGTTACTGATATCATCATCATCAAGTACCGGGCCTGCAGGCGTAGGTGATCATGTCTCTCCACAACTTTCGATCTCGACAGTTATTTATCATTTCTGTTGTTGACCTTCTGCCAAGCCATTCTCTTAAGCTGTCTGTTATTTTTTTCTCTTTGCTTCCCTCTATCTCTTCGTCCCTCAATTTTCCCAGTTGTTACAATATATTCCAGTTGTTCTCTTCTCATTACATGACCAAAAAATGATGATTGTTTCTTCCTAATATTGGAAATTACTGATATAGAGGACCCAGTATTGCAGTACCTCTGGGCCGGACTAGTAGTTTCCCAGCATAGCCTAGGACAGACGAACCCCAACCTCTCCAGTAAGAGTCGGGAATATCAAGAAAGCCATTACGACCCGCCACATCTTATGAGTCAAAGGGCAACCTGCCCGCATCAACTCGTGGCAATCCGTCAACAACAACAACAACAACAACCAAAAAAGTGTATAAATTCTATGAAGATACAGTTCTTCTAATCACTTTGAATGTAGAATGTACAAACCTGTACTTGAATGTAGAATGTACAAACCTGTACTTGAATGTAGAATGTACAAACCTGTACTTGAATGTAGAATGTACAAACCTGTACTTGAATGTAGAATGTACAAACCTGTACTTGAATGTAGAATGTACAAACCTGTACTTGAATGTAGAATGTACAAAACTGTACTTGAATGTAGAATGTACAAACCTGTACTTGAATGTAGAATGTACAAACCTGTACTTGAATGTAGAATGTACAAACCTGTACTTGAATGTAGAATGTACAAACCTGTACTTGAATGTAGAATGTACAAACCTGTACTTGAATGTAGAGTACAAGAAGCGTGTGCATTTGAGCTCAGTGAAAAAACACAAGTTAACTAAAGCATCAGTGAGAAACAACATTTGGAGAGAGAGTACTTGAGGCGGTTTAGAGAAATGATGCAATTGGTTCATCATCACTCTGCGGACTAATTGACCAATAGCGACAATAATGATGATGAACAAACGTCATCAGAAATAATTCTTTGCAAACGTAACTGCTAATGTGTGGTCTGACCTTCTCAAAACTACCCTGCCTTCAGCGCACTCTATAACTTGACGATCACGTGCCTTGTTGGAGTGAAGAGGGGACTAATTTCAGACGAGCACTGCCCCACCCCTCCCCACGTGACTTTTTGATGTGGTCTGATTATACCGTTCTTTGTGGTGATCTGCGCATGACGGCCGATTGATACTCACACAGAAATTCGGAAATTTGAGACCTCGATCAAGCTCGCTTCATAAAACAATTTGATTGTGCAAAAAATTAGAGGGCTCGTTTTATGAGGATCAGTTATTTTGTGAGGTTAAAGAAAAGAAAGAAAGGAAGAAAAAAAGAAAGAAAGAAAGAAAGAAAGAAAGAAGGAAGGAAGGAAGGAAGGAATGAAAGAAAGAAAGAAAGAAAGAAAGAAAGAAAGAAAGAAAGAAAGAAAGAAAGAAAGAAAGAAGAGAAAGAAAGAAAGAAAGAAAGAAAGAAAGAAAGAAAGAAAGAAAGAAAGAAAGAGGGGGAGAACATAAAAAGAAAAAAAAGGAAGAAAGGCACAGAGAGAGAGAAAGAAAGAACAAAAAAAATAAAAGAGGAAAGAAACAGTGGGAGAGAAAGAAAGAAAGAAAGAAAGAAAGAAAGAAAGAAAGAAAAGAAAGAAAGAAAGAAAGAAAGAAAGAAAGTAAGTTGACTGTGGGTGGCTTGAGTAGATGTTTGGATGGATGGATGGATGGATGGATGGATGGATGGATGGATGAATGGATGGATGGATGGATGGATGGATGGATGGATGGTTGGATGGATGGATGGATGGATGGATGGATGGATGGATGGATGGATGGATGGATGGATGGATGGATACTAATGTCGTGACTGCACGTTGATATCGTGACAGTTCACAGATCCTCAATCATTGCACTTAACTCCATAGTGATCAGATCCCCTCCCCTCAATGACCTGTCCCAGGTCGGTCACACTAAAAAAAAAGACCCGGCTGTAAAAATTGGTACATCGATCTGTAGAATTAAGAAAATTAACATATCAAAGGGAGATAGTAGCAGCCCTCATAAACTTTGTTGATATGTTGGCTGCTTACATTTTTCAAGAGTTGTATCCCCTTGTTATATTGGCTAATGGAAAAAAGAGCAATGAAGACACGTTAACCGATTTAGTAAACGAAAAAGAAAAAACATCGACGTGGACATGTCAAAAGCAACGGTATGTTCGAAACTTGAGGTGATCAGGACCTGAGAGCGAACTGTTAGGTTGACCTTTAACATGACAATTTGCAACATAAATATTACTGCAATTTCTATCTATCTATCTATTGACCTTTCGAGCCGTAACCGGCCCATAGGGCGTAGACCAAGATACACCTTCTCCTATATGAATTTTTGTTCTAGCAGTTTTCTTTTAAAGATATTTTATCAAATCTCGCCATCTGTCTCTGTTCTGTGCAAGCAGTTCTATCTCATTGAGGGAGCCGATTCCTGCTGCTCTTGCCTCTCTCATCAATGTTCTTCTCAGTGTCTCCCTGGGTCTTCCTCTTTTTCTTTTACCTGTTGTTTCCCATATGAGGGCTTGCTTTGCTATTCGATTATTATCTCTTCTCATCACATGTCCAACGTATGACCATCGTCTTTTCTTTATTACTGAAGATATTAGTGGTTGATTGGCGATTTCTCTAATTTCCTCGTTTGTTTTGAATTCGTTCCATTCTATACCAAGTATTTTCCTTAGACATTTATTTTCGAATGCGTTCAACTTTGTTTCTATATCTCTTGTTGTTTTCCAGCTTTCACACGCATACGTAAGGGTTGATAGTACATTTGATTTGAATAGCCTAAGTTTTGTGTTTGTGCTAATGAGTTTTGATTTCCACAACTTTTCAAGGCTTCTGAAAGACATTGCTGCTTTAGCCAGTCTGATTCTAATTTCTTTGCTCGTATCCCCTTCTCGATCAATGTGACTTCCAAGATAGATGAAGTGATCGATCTCTTCTACTGGTTTGTTTTCCATGTATATTTTGTCACTTGTTGGAATTAAACTTTTCATGACTTTAGTCTTTTCATGATTGACCTCAAGCCCAATTTTGCTGGCTATTGATGATAGTTCATTTGTGTTTTCCTGCATCGTTTTTATCTGATTGCTGATGAGAACTATGTCATCAGCAAAGTCCAGGCAATTTACTGCAATTTACTCTACGTGAAATAGTTGCTTCAACAATTATTAACATAAATTATCATAATTATATCAACATATCTGAGTTATTTGCGTTGTACGGTATGATAAAGACATTGGTTTTGTCGTTAATTAGCATCTCGTATAGTTTGTTCAAGTTTATACACAGTGCAGTGATTTCAGGTTGAATTAGTTAAGCTTTCCTACTTACGTTTATACTTCAATGCTGCGATAATGAGAAAGAAAATGTCAACTATTAGTTGGTGGGGGGGGGGGGGGGAGAAGCGCCTGCGCCTTGAGGTCGCAATAGCAGGGTCTGCGCACCTTCAGCTAACTAAGACCTAGTAGTTCTACCACCTCGTGGTCTCCCACACTATAACAGTCTGCATCCAAACAAACTGACTATCAGAAGCTAGGATAGCTGTATTCCCTGTAGCGGTGGATGTTATTGATATAGAAGACCTAGTATAGAAGTGGCTCTGTGCTGGACTAGTAGTTTCCCAAAATGCAATAATGAGGGGAAAAATAAGAAAGATACTGTGTAATCCATTTTTGACAACAGAAACAAGAAAACGAGTTCTTAAGTGTTATGTAGAGCTAGTCTTAACATATGGATGTGAAACATGGACATTAGGACAACAGACAAGAAAATCACTGGAGCCTGTAGAAATGTGGTTTTATAGAAGAATGTTGAGAATATCATGGACAGCTAAAAAGAGTAATGAAAACATTTTGAGAGGCAAAAGCAAAAAGAGAGCTAATATCCAATATTAGGAAGAAAAAATCTTCATTTTTTTTTTATGCAATGAGAAGGGAACAGCTGGAATATATTGTAACAACTTGGAAAATTGAGGGATGAAGAGATAGAGGGAAGCAAAGAGAAAAGATACAAGACAGCTTAAGAGAATGGCTTGGCAGAAGGTCAACAACAGAAATGATAAATAACTGTCGAGATCTAAAGTTGTGGAGAGACCTGATCAACTGAGAACTGAGCCAGGAGGCATGGTACTTGATGCTGATTATATATATGTGTGTGTGTGTGTGTGTGTATATATATATATATAAGTTTCCAGTAAAAATGAAGAAAAAAGGAAACTACTTGTTGAATGCTTGTGATTCAAAATGATTACCAGCCAGGGCGTGTATTAATTTCTGTGGTTTTGAGGTAGAGGGCGCTAGATTTATTTATGATATGTAACAGGTAAATGCATTTAAAGAGATTGTGGTGTTAATGATAGTAGTTGTTCTTGTGCACACAGATTGGCGTTTACTTTGAATGTGTTTGACAAGTGTATATGACATATTTGATTTGTCTTGAGTTCTCGTTTAGCTCCACATAGATTTTATTTTGATGTTAGATCGTTCGACCAATTCACCATTTTTAACTGGCCAAATATTGAACAGTCCAGTAGTACATGTCCTACAGTGATATCGTTTAGTACACTTGTACACAATGGTGTATGTGTTGTATCTGACACTCAAAGTTTCTGCATATGTTTATCCACTCTGTTGTGAAACGTTCTGATCAATAGTTTGTTCTAGTCAATCAAGTATTTGGTGGTCGCGAAAAGAACATAAAACAGCTTTATAAAATAAGGCCACAACAAAATAACTAAACGTTTAGATAGTTATTATATTTTGTCATTATTCCGTGAGAGCTAATACAACATACTATTTTGTGTTCCCCCCCCCCTCCCCCTCCCAAATCCATCCAGGTTTACTACGATTTCGTATGATCATAATAAAACTATACATATTTCCTTAAATTGTGTGTTTCCGGTATCATGGCGGCTTCGTGTAGTCGTTTTTTTATAATTCAGCAATTGCTGATATATTTAAATGATTTACGCGACAGTCTAGTTGTGAAATTATGTGTTGCTATTCCCCGTTTGGTGTATGTTTTACTTCTGACGTGTGGATGAACTGTGATTACCGATATTTAAGTGGAATATGATTTATTCTTCTTTGTGTCGTGTGTTCGCGGTTCGATAGGCAAGCACATGGTTCGACAAAAATGTTACCGGCAAACAACCAGTATGTGAAAAGTCTGTGACGGTGGATGGGGCGGATGAATCAGATAGAAATAATCAACGGCCCAGAAAGCGGAAACAGCAAAGTGTGTGGTACATATGAGGCATATTCAGAACATGAAAGATGAATATGGCAGACCACCGTGAGAGAGATTGGAGCCTCATCACGTACTAGTCCAGAGGAAGCCATGGAGTGGAACTCGAACTTATGTCGGAGGAAAGATCTTAGAATAAGTACTTGGAATGTTAGTACTCTATATCAAGAAGGGAAATTGAAAAATCTGATTCAAGAATCAGAACGAATAAATATATATTTTTTAGGCATATCAGAGACAAGATGGAAAGAATGTAGGTACATAGAGGACGAAAAATATACATTTATATACTCAGGAAACACAACAGAACATCAAAGGGTGGTAGGAATACTGATAAAAAGAGAGCTACAAAAATATATAAGTACCCACTGAACATACAGTGATAGGATTATACTACTCAAGATTAAAGCAAAACCATTCGACATAGCAATAATACAGACTTATGCACCTACTCAAGACTACACAGATGAACAAATAGAAGCATACTATGAAGACCTAAATAAAGTTATAAAGCAATTGAAATCTTCAGACATCTTGATTGTAAAGGATGACATGAACGCTAAAGTAGGAAAGGTTAGATATAAGACCATTATATGAAATCATGGTTTAGGAAAAAAGAAATGACAGAGGAGAAAGATTAATACAATTCTGGGAAGAAAACAGGCAGATAATATGTAACACTACTTTGAGCAAGCGAAAAGGAAACTATACACATGGAAAAGCCCTGGAGACAAGAAGAGGAATCAAATAGATTACATAATGATAAAGGAAAGGTTCCGTAACAGCGTAAAGAAAGCCAAAACCTACCCAGGAGCAGACATTAATTCAGATCACAATACTGTAATGATTAAAATGAAAATCAAACTAAAGAGAAACAAGCAAAAGTCGAATTCATCAACAAATTCACTAGACATAACAGCTTTAAATCAAAAAGATATTAAAGATACCCACACAATACAAGAAAAGAACACATACCAGAAGCTGCTAGAAGAAGGAATTGAACAATACAGAAGAGAAAATTCTGATGAAAAAGTAACAACCAAATAGTAATGCATAAAGAAAAGCGTACAAGAAACCTGCGACACCTTACCCAAAAGAGAAAAGAACAAAAAACAAAAATAGATAACTAACACCATCTTAGAAAAAATGGAAGAAAGGAGACAAGCGCAGAACACTGCCAAATACAATAAAATAGATAATGAAATACGCAAAATGTGCAAAAAGTCAAAAGAAGACAGGCTCAGCCAAAAATGTATAGAAATAGAAACTGTGGAAAGCAAACAAGACTTAAGAGGAATGCACAGAGTAATAAAGAGAGGTAATGGTTCATCGTACATCCCTAGACCGGCCGTACGATAATCTTACGGTCTGTTGTTTGATGTGCGATGGGGATAATCTGACCACTAACTGTGTGTCTATATGTTCGTAATTGGAGTCAACAACGATGGCCTAACGTCATCAAGCGCTATACATTTTTTTTTAAAATACGACGATCATCATTTTCAAGAGGATGTGAACTTCCATGGTATATGGTTGATAGGAGGCGGGAACATTGAAGGCTATGCATGAAAAGTGTTCCTTGTTTCAGTTTCCTCATATTCCAAGTCCGGCTTGTTGCAGGAGCTACTGAGTTAAATGCTCTGTGCACACCGTCAGCTGTGTGTCTCATCCGTTTTGATCATGTTTCGATATTACAATTGTTTACGATGAATGATGATATCGTATGACAGGGAACAGTTGGCTGTGTTCACTTTCTGCGCGGTTTCGCCTTATGTCTTTTGGCATGTGCTGAGACTGCTACGATGGGGACTACAGTTACCTTTCTTTGTTTGGGAGATGATATATTAATTCGGATGATTACGCTGGCACGGGCGGTTGAGCAATTATGGATTTTAATTCGTTTGCAGTGATACCGCGGCCTTCCATAAAAAAATAACCAAATAAAGAGAATGACTAATAAAAAATAAAAAAGCCACAGAAGGTGGATGCATTGCAGACAAAAAAGGAAAAATGCTAACAGACAATAAAGATATTATAGATAGATGGCAGGAATATATAACAGAACTATTTCATGATAAAAGGGACAAGAAACCAGTTATAAAATATACATCAGGCTATAAAATTTTTAATCTGAGGTGGAAAAAGCTATAAAAACAATGAAAAAGGGAAAAGCAGCAGGACCTGACATCATACAGATAGAGATGATACAGGCACTAGAAGATTTTGGCATTGAAGTGATTACAGACATATGTACGACATATACCATACAGGATACATACCAAATGAACTAAAACATCGACTTTCATTGCATTGCCTAAAAAGAATGGTGCAGTTGAATGCAGTGACTTTAGAACGATAAGCCTAATGAGCCATGTTACAAAAATCTTGCTAAAAGTTATACAAGGAAGGATTCAGAATAAAATCAATACTGAATTAGATGAGCAGCAATTTGGATTTAGGAAAAATAGCGGGACAAAAGAAGCCATGTTCTGCATGATAACATTAATCGAGAATCTATCTATCTATCTTTCGTTCGCCTGAAGCATTGTCTATATCTGCAATGTCGTTTCCTGTATAAATGTTACTGTCTTTTGTAATTCTTGCAGTGGCCCATATAGTTTTGTCTGTAGTGTTGTATCTATGGGCCAATGGATTTTCCTCAGTCTACTATATTCAGTGCAGTCTTGAAGTATGTGTTCAGCAGTCTGGGGCGCCTGTCCACATGTACAAGTAGTTGAGGTGCCGATCTTGAATTTTGTATACATGTGACTATGGAGTCGATTGTGTCCTGTTCTGAGACGTATAATGATAACTTGTTCATATCTATTCATATTATAAAAGGCATCCTGATTTGGGGCTTGTGGTCCTCTGATTGATTTGATTATCTGTTTCTTATGATGGTATGTAACAGGTGTATCTAGTTGTGTGCCTGTTGAACCTTCCTTTGCCAACTGATCTGCTTTCTCATTTCCTGGTATTCCACAGTGAGATGGGATCCACTGCAGGGCAACCCTGTGGTGCTTGCAGAGTTCAGTCAATAAGGTCTGCAGATGTGGTAATTTTCTGGATTGTAGTGCCTGGAGTACTGATCTTGCATCTGTCAAAAACACTACAGGCTGCGGGCTAAGATTAATGTTCAGCAGTTTTTCTATTGCTAACTTTATTGCTTGTATTTCTGCATCATAATTGTGACAATATTTCCCTGTTGCTATTTTATTCATATCCCTAGTGTTATTTGGGTATTCTATATATGCACCCCCATTTTCCCCCATTTTTTACTGCATTCTGTGCTGATCCATCTGTATACACACGAATCCATAGGTCTTGTGGGTATTCTTCATCCAGGAAACTGAGAGTTATTGTTTTTCGCTGTAGACTATTCTGTTCCTCTTTATCAACTATTCCTTTCACTTCTGTCCGTATTTGAACTGATAATCCAGATTCCTCTGTCCAGGGAGTCTGTTCTGGTATGGGCAGTAGGGGGTTAACAGCTCTTGGCATGTCTGGTGTTTGTCTACTAATACGATTAATCGAGAAGTACATAGTAGTAAATAAACCAATATATGCCTGCTTCATAGACTACACCAAAGCTTTTGATAGAGAACACCAAAAACAACTTATAGACTGCCTAAAGGAGATACATCTAGATGATATGGACATACGACTAATATGTAATCTATACTGGGAGCAAACAGCAATAATAAAATATAACAAAGAGAACTCTACACCCATTGATATAAAAAGAGGAGTAAGACAAGGATGCATCCTTTCACCAAGCTTGTTTAATCTATACACTAAGCAAATCTTTAAAAACATCTCAGAGATGCCAGGCCTACAAATTAATGGAAAGATAATCAATAACCTAAGATATGCTGACGATACTGTACTGCTAGCAGAAAATCCTGAAGATCTACAACAATTACTTAATGTAATAAACATGACAAGCAAAAAATATGGACTAGATATGAATATCAAAAAGACTAAAACTATGATCATAAACAAAGAAAATACTCAAAGCCCACAAGTGGATATCAAAATTGAAGGAGTAGACCTGGAGACAGTTCAGAACTACAACTACCTTGGACATACTATAACCAGTGATGGAAAATGTACAACTGAAATAAATAAAACAGATTTCGGGGGCCTCGGTAGCCTAGTTGGGAAAACCACCCCCACTGGACTACCGACGTTCGGACAACCCGTGTTCGATTCCCGCTGGGAGCAGTGTGAGTTGTACTCGTGGTTGGAAACAAAAAATACCCCCACGGTCGGCCCAGCCGTTGGCAGAAATGGGTACCAGGGTATTACCGTGGGAAGGTAAGGAATGTTGCTTCGCATCTGAGTTTCGATGCTTGAGGCGACACTATAAGGAATCTCCGAACATTTCTGGATAGGTGGCCGAGCACATATGGGTGTAAACTTGCATGCTAAGATGCCGGTTCAAGTCTCGTACTTTACCTTTACAGAAGAATAGCAAAAAGTAATTTTAATGTCATGAAGAACATATTAACATCAAAACAAATAACATCAGGGTTAAAACTAAAAATAGCAAAATGTTACATCTTCTCAATATTCCTATATGGTGCAGAAACATGGACATTAGACAAGAAAACAGAACAGAGAATTGAAGCCTTTGAAATGTGGATATATAGAAGAATAGGTAGAATTGGATGGAAGGAAAAGAAAACAAACGATGGAGTCTTAAAACAACTAAAAATAAAAAGAGAACTACTAAATACAATTCAAACAAGACAAATGCGATTTTTGAGCCATGTTAAAAGACACAACAGCCTACTAAAAGACTAAAAGTAATCCTGGAGGGGAAAATACAAGATAAAAGAGGCAGAGGCAGACCAAGACTAACATGGACGAATAACATCAAAAGATGGACACGTCAGCCTATGACAACCTGCACCATCAAAGCAAGAGACAGAGCAGAATGGCGCTCCATAGTAGCCAACCTTAGTTGAGGAGACGGCACTCAATGATGATGATTTCCATAAGGGAGTCATTATTAAAATTATTGTTTTTCTCATCTTTGGACAGGATAACTCTCATTTCTATTGACAAAGATTTGTTGCATAAGATATTTTTCATTTTCTGAAATACTATTTTGGCCTGAGCTATTCTGCTTTTTATTTCTGTGGTGCATCTTCCATCTGATGTTATTATTGTGCCCAAGTATTTCAGATTTTGCACTTGTTTCAGGTGTGTCCTGTTTATCTTTATGCTGCATGGTGGTGATGATTGTTTCTTCAATAAGACCATTACTTCAGTTTTCCTACTATTCAGACTGAGACCTTTCTTGTTGCTTTCTTTTACTATTATGTCTATCATTTCTTGTAGTTCGTTCTCTGTCTCTGCCATTAAGACTGTGTCATCCGTATATCGCAAATTATTTGTGTTATTTGGTTATGGAAGGCCCGGTATCACTGCAAACGAATTAAAATCCATAATTGCTCAACCGCCCGTGCCAGCGTAATCATCCGAATTAATATCTCATCTCCCAAACAAAGAAAGGTAACTGTAGTAGTCCCCATCGTAGCAGTATCAAGACACGCCAAAAGACATAAGGCGAAACCGCGCAGAAAGTGAACACAGCCATCTGTTCCCTGTCATACGATATCATCATTCATGGTAAACGATTGGAATATCGAAACATGATCAAAACGGATGAGACACACAGCTCACGGTGTGCACAGAGCACTTAACTCAGTAGCTCCTGCAACAAGCCGGACTTGGAATATGAGGAAACTGAAACAATGAACACTTTTCATGCATAGCCTTCAATGGTTCTTGCCGCTTTTCCACCATATACCGGAAGTTCATGTCCTCCTGAAAATGATGATCGTCATATTTTAAAACAATGTATAGCACTTGATGATGTTAGGCCATCGTTGTTGACTCCAATTCCGAACATATAAATACACAGTTAGTCGTCAGATTATCACCACCGCACATCAAACAGCAGACCGTAAGATTAGCGAATGGCCGGTCTAAGGATATATGATGAGCCATTACGATGACGTAACACACACAACAATGTCGCGCCTTTAGATTCCTGATTACTCTAGTGAATGCAGCCTACGACGAACAAAACACTGTGCAAATTCCCTAAAGAGATAAAACTGCAGCTGACGAAGGAGTTCACATTCTAGAGGATGATCATCCACTCCTGCAGCAAGAGGTTCATCCGGGCATGAGGAAGGACAGCGGAAGGTAACGTTCACACGGTCGTTGAGCTCCTTCTGTCCAGCGACTCGTGTTTAGCCAGAGCCGGCAGTCTCCCCTCAACTGCTACATCACAATCGCCGTGAGCTCATTCTTCACGCGACGTAAAAGTAATCCAGCGTTGGCGAACCAACCTCCAATGTTATTTTGTCCGATGTACAGGTTGCAGATAACAATAACAGATTTTATAGATCATTAATTTAAAATTCTACTTTGAAGGCCTGAAATGGTTGCTAGGCCTGCTCCCTTTTAGAGTAACAGCCACAATTCATGCGGCCTGTCACTGGAGAAACATCAACTCCAATGTACTAGCAGCGCGGACTATCAAGAAGGCAACCATTATTTATGTTGTGACCGTTGACTTCAATTCCAGGCAAGTATCTATCTATCTATCTATTGTCCTTTCGAGCCGAAGACGGCACATAGGGCAGAACCACAATCTCAAAAACAGAAACCTTGCGTGCCAAAGTGGCAAATATTGCAGAGTTCACTGCTTCTAAAAATCTATGGCTCTGTTTCCATAACAATACTTTTTACAATGACAGCTTGTCAAGCCATCGATCAACCTCCTTAGTCGCCTCATACGACATGCCTGGAAGGTCACAGTGCCAGGCAAGTATAACAAGCATAAAAGCCCATCATATACAAATAAAAATGACGGCTCCAGCTAACCGCTCTTCAGCGTTGAAAACAACACTTTTGTTCGTCTGAAAACAACGAAGAGAAGTTTCGGCGATTCAGAAACTTTTGTGTGTGTGATCTCTAAATTTTATTTATAGAAAGAAATTGGGAAAGGAAAATAAAGATTAAATGATTCACAGTTTAATATGTTTATTCAAAGGAATATTTCATAGCTTCTGGAAAGTTATTCCAGTTCCCACTTTACATGCAATATCATATGAATTCTGAATATTAATATCAATTATCATCATTATCATAATATCATCAGTCAGGCAGGCTGTGACCTTACTCTCTTCTGTACTCAACTTTTGGCCAAAGTGGTAATGGCACCGTAATGTTAGATTTAAGATTACTCACACCGAGTTTCCCAATTTACTTTCATTTTCAATATTTCATGAATTCGGTTAGTTTAGTCCGGTTTAGTTAGCTTCATTATAGTTTCTATCTATCTATTAATTCTATTGTACTAAATTAACTAATTGTCCTTTCGAGCCGAAGACGGCACATAGGGCAGAACCACAATCTCAAAAAAAAAAAAAAAAAAAAAAAGAAACCTTGCGGTCCAAAATGGGACATATCGCAGAGATTGCTGCTTCTAAAATCTATGGCTCTGTTTCCATAACAATACTTTTTACAATGACAGCTTGTCAAGCCATCGATCAATCTCCTTAGTCGCCTCTTACGACATGCCTGGAAGGTCACAGTGTCACTATTCTTTACCTCCCTCATAATGAGGCCCCTGTAACACACGGCCACAGGGTACATATTGTAACAACTGGAAAAATCGAGGGACGAGGAGTTAGAGGGAAGTAAAGAGAAAAGATACCAGACAGCTTAAGAGAATGGCTTGGCAGAAAGTCAACAACAAAAATTATAAATAACTGTCGAGATCAAAAGTTGTGGAACAAACAAATTGTTGTTTTTCTTGCAATAAAACTAAATTATTATATAATTGTAAAAAAAAACAGCCGACAGGTTCCTATGTCATTCTCATTACTTTTTTTTTGTAAACATCTTACTACCATCCGTGGCGTAAATAAGTGCGTGTGTACAAAGTCTTACAACCTTACGTCTTGCTCAACTATAACTGGAAATAGACTTTTATTACCTCTAGACTACAATTTACAGCACTTGTGACCTACCTACCTTACTTACAAACTTACAGAGTGTTACAGACACACTCACACAGTACAGTCACAGAATACATTACAATTATGTTAACTTGACATGGGCTGCTTATTTTATAACTTAAAATCTCCTCAGTCACTACTGTAGATGTTTGTTAATTTATAAAACACAGAGAAGATCATAATAGTCATCAATCATTATGTTTTATCATTGAAATGCCAGTGTTGAACAAAATCTGATATTAATAAAGGCATTACAACATCAGACTTGCCGATGTACAGTATTTAGTATAATAATAAATATTACTCACTACTGGTAGAAAGGAGCCGCAATAGATCAGTAGTTAGTGAACTGGACTACAAAGGACAAGAGGTAGGGTTCGATCCCAACTGACGGCTTCCGGGTTCACCCAGCTTTAATGGGTGCCAGATTTTTTTCTGGGAAAGTAAAGCGGCATGGGTGTAATACCGACCACATTACCCCAAAAATCATGTGCTGAAGGTCTGTAAAATATATGGTCACTAACACCATATTCCCTATACGCCACTTGGCGTGATGGGGGCACTTTACTTTTACTTTTACTGGTAGAAAGTCCAGAATAAATACAAGAACTAGTTACAGAAATAAACAAGATAAGCAACAAATATAGATTGGATATAAATATTAAAAAGGTAAAAACTATAATGTACAGTGTATAGGCGAAACCAACAAGTCAATATCAAGATAAATGGAAAGAATGTAGAGAAAGTTCAACAAGCTAGCTATATATGGACAAGACATAATGAGTAATAGAAAATGTGAGACAGAAATGGTATAACAGTATTGGCAAAATGACATATCTCTATTGTCTGTTTTAGCAAAGACCATTCTGTAAGGAACTGTGAAAGGAGCAAGAAGGAGAGATAGGCAGAGAAAGGGATTGGAAGATAAGATGAAAGAATGGACAGGATCAGAGCCCAAAGAGTGATTGAAGGTAGATAAAAATGCACAAGGTTGACAAAGTCTGTCAGTGGTGACCCAACAACCCTCAGGGTTATAGGAAGAAAAATAAGAATGGCAAAAAGCCTTTTAACAATTGAAATATATGGTTATGGTTAGTCGAAGGCCCTGATATCACTGCAAACGAATTAAAATCCATAATTACTCAACCACCATTGCCAGTGAAATTATCCGAATTAAAACTCGTCTCATTGAAGGATCCAAACAAAGAAAGGATGCTACAGTCCCCATTATAGCAGTTACAGCACACACCAAAAGACATGATATCAAGCGGCGCCGAAAGTGAACACAGCTGCACTGTCCTTCATTATACGATATCATCATTCATCGTAAACAATCAGAATATCGAAACACTATCTGGATGAAAAACACAGCTTACGGGTGTACACACAGCACTAAACAAAGTAGCTCTGACACGCAAGCCAGACTTTGAATATGAGGAAACTGCAACAAGGAATACTTTTCAGACTAAACCTCTATGGTTCCTGCCACCTATATGCCATATTGACCAGAACTGAAATATACGAGTCGTATATTCCCTCAAAGTGAATAAAATTGAGAATAATAAAGTGTTATAGTTACATCTACTCCACATTACTGTATGGTGCAGAAAAAAGACAGTAAATAAGAAAACATTAATACAAAATTGAAGCCCTGAAATATGGATTCATAGAAAAATGGGAAGAATTGGTTGGACAGAGAAGGAAACAAAATAAATAGTGAAGTTTTGATAAAAGTGTAAAGAGCTATTTAACACAATTTATAAAAGGCAATGTCATTTTCAGGAAATATAAAGAGACACAATAGCTTACTAAAATTTATCTTGGAAGGGAAAAATATAATGTAAATTAACTAGAGGTGTGTGTACACATATGGATCAGCACAGAATGCAGTAAAGAATGGGGGAGCAGGGGCATATATAGAGTACCCAAATAACACTAGGGATATGAATAAAATAGCAACAGGGAAATATTGTCACAATTACAATGCAGAAATTCAAGCAATAAAGTCGGCAAGTAGAAAAACTGCTGAACAGTAATCTTAGCCCACACCCTGTAGTGTTTCTGACAGATGCAAGATCAGTACTCCAGGCACTACAATCCAGAAAATTACCACATCTGCAGAATTTATTGACTGAACTCTGCAAGCACCACAGGGTTGCCCTGCAGTGGATCCCATCTGACTGTGCAGTACCAGGAAATGAGAGAGCAGATCAGCGGGCAAAGGAAAGCACAACAGGCACACAACCAGATGCACCCGTTGCATATCATCATAAGAAACAGATAATCAAATCAATCAGAAAACCACAAGCAAAAAATCAGGATGCCTTTCATAAATGAATAGATGGGAACAAGTTATCATTATACGCCTCAGAACAGGACACAATTGACTCCACAGTCACATGTTTACAAAATTCAAGATTGGCACCTCAACTACATGTATATGTGGACAGGCTGCTGAACACATACTTCAAGACTGTACTGTATATAGTATAATGTGGAAAATCTATTTGCCCATAGATACAAAACTGCAGACAAAACTTTATGGGCCACTGCAAGAATTACAAAAGACAGTAAAATTTATACAGGAAACGACATTGCTGATATAGACAATACTTCAGGTGAACGAAAGATAGATAGATTGATTGAGATAAAGGTAGATAAAGACTAAAGTAGACTGACAACATCAAGAGATGAACAGTAGAACATATGACAGCATGGCAAGAGTCAGAGTGAAATGACATCCATTTGTTTTTAACCTTTGATGCAGAGATGGCACAAGATTATGAGATTTATTTAGGGCAAACCTTATGAAATGTGCACGATTGATGAATGCAGGCATAGTTTTTAGTATCTATGAGCCAAAAATAGCTCTCAGAAACAACCCTGCATGACAAACTATGGAGAACAGGTGAAGGCCTCAAAAGCACTGACTTGTTCATGACCCACACAGGTCTAAATGCATATCTATAGCTGATTGCTCAAGAAGAAGCATCTGTGAACAGTGATAATAGTAATCTTCTGTAAAGGTCAAGGTCGAGTACGAGACTTGAACCGGCATCTTAGCATGCAAGTTTACACCCATATGTGCTCGGCCACCTATCCAGAAATGTTCAGAGATTTCTGGATAGTGTCGCCTCAAGCATCGAAACTCAGATGCGAGGCGACATTCCTCACCTTCCCAGGGTAATACCCTGGTACCCATTTCTGCCAACGGCTGGGTCGACCGTGGGGGTATTTTTTTTTTTCAACCACGAGTACAATTCACACTGCTCCCAGCGGGAATCAAACACGGGTTGTCCGAACGTCGGTAGCTCGGTCGGATGGTTTTCCCAACTCGGCTTCCGAGGCCCCAATTCCTCTTCTGTTTAATAGTCTAGTTACATTTTTGATTACAGACTACATTTTGTTGTCATTTGCAAAATAGTTTAATTATTTGTAAGTGTATATGGAGGGGAAGTTACAGTTGCGATAACAATAAAAGTAACATTCCTAGTAATGTGACGGTAATTACAATTCAGAGATGAAAACTTAACCTTGAAAAAATAGTGTCCTTTCTTATGACTAAATTTTGAAATTCTAATTAAAGTTGACTGAGTAAAATTGGGTGACAGGAAAGTATGTCAAAGGTGCCCTGGCACCCACTGGCGCTGCGTTTAACAACTTTGATTTTATCAAATCTATTTTTTTTATTGATCAAATATTGATTTGCAAATCAAATTTGATTATTCAAAAGTGACAATTCTAGAAGAATAGATCAAATTGTCAGGGTAAAGAAGTCTTTGAACTGTTCGACAATTGAATATATGATTGGTACCAAGTAAAATGTCACTACCAATAAACAGTTTAAGCTCTCGGAGATCTGTGATTCATTCTGGATATATAAACTATGATGTTACAAAATATAGAAGTCCTTGTGCTAGTTCTAAGTATGGAAGTTCTAACCTGATGCATCACATGTGTAACATGTTGCTGAGATGCGTTCCAACTGCAGCGTGTTTGTCTCATAAATCTGAAGTAAAAAGTGGCACATTTGTTCATGGTGGTGATCTTGGTAACGCCAAAGAAGACACTTTGCCTGGGGTTCGGGTTCAGAAAAGTTCTCTAGGTCAAAGAGCAAAAACTCACATCAGTGAACATGAGCTAAACCATTGGCTGGAAAAGGAAACAGGAATTGACAGAGTTCGAATGATGTTCTCTGTTCGGTGGGTATTTTGTTTCCTGGTCTTTATTTTTTTTTCACATTTTTTAAAGTAGATTTATAGCACTGTTTTTTCCAACCTTGACGTTTGACTCCTGCTGGACTTTTTTTTACACATTTCTGCCAAGTGTTTCATCTTTTGTCTTACTATTTTATCAGAGCTTGTTTTTCTGATTAACTGGCATCCATGAACCAGAGCACATTCCCCATCTATGTCCAACCCACAAGGAACCACAGTACTGAATTGGGCCAGAGGGTGCCAGACTAAGGCAGAAACTATGGGGCAGCCATCATCACCTAGAAAGAAGCCTAGCAGTTACAACCAGGAGAAAGAAAGGCAGTGGAAGAGCACCCAGACAAAAACATGGGCAAGGTGTGCGCTACATAGCACATGAAATTGAGGATGCTCTACAAGAAAGGAAACACACATTGATAGTGTGGGTCAACATGGAGAAGGCTTTTGATAGGGTTTGGAGAGAAGGATTAAAGAACAAGCTTCTCAGAGTTGGTATAAATGCTATAGGGTAACCGAATCACTGAAACAGACAGCAGTCTTCATAGATGGATTTGGAAAGAATTGATCAGATACGCCTCAAGACATGACACAAGATGATTATGATACCTTGAGATTAGCTATTAATGTTTTTGAAGATAATTTCCGGGGCCTAAAATATTGTTTGGTGCAAAACTGAAAATATTTAAGCTGGCGGATGCTGTCATGATCATTAAACCAAAACTAAAGGTTAAAAAATTAGACCCTACTCTGCATTATAGCCATAGAGCAGAATAGTTAGCCTGGCCAAGCAAACAAGAACTGAAGACAAATCTGGTCCACAAATAATATGGTCCTTATGTCAGATGTCCTTGATCAAATAGTTGATTTGCTACGACTTACACCTAGGAGCTCCATGTAGAGCAAAGAACTACATCTACACTCTGCCAACTGACCAAGCTCTGTGCTACCTTCTGCAGCTGAGCCCATTTTCATCTGCAACTTTTGCTTCTGTCTCTGTGGTTTTTCTCCAGGTCTGCTTGGTCATTCCAACTTTCCTAGTTCCTTGTGGGTTCCAGTTTATTGACTGTCTTGCAATATTATATAGTGGTTATGTTGTTGTAGTTGCTTGCTGTTCTTTCCATGATGAGACTGCTGGTCCCAACCTGAAGGACCAAAGTGCCATTTTTTGTCTGACCCCTGCTTAGACCTGTGTGGCTCAACCACAGCCAGCTATATAGGTTGGCCCATGGGCAGAAAATGAAATCTGAAAACACCCCAACTAAAGTGATGTTTTCAGCTTTGTGACCAAGGGTGATTGAGTGAAGAGTAACATCAGCCATCTTCAACTCCTATAAAAACGTCATGCAGGTTGGGGTGTTTTCAGATTTTATTTTCTGTCCACGGGCCCTCTATACAGTTGACTATTGTTGAACCTACCAGAAGTCAAACTCCAGTTGGCATAACTCTTGGGGTGGTCAGAGTGCACAAGCTGCCACACCATCACAAGGTAAAGACACTGACAGAGTTTGCTCAAGACTGATCAAATTCAACTGATGCTCATTTAATGCACTTTTAAGGGCATATGATGATGAAAAGTATCATCAGGTAACTGCGCTCAAGAAATAACATTTTGTTTGATCATTTCACTAAAGATATCTACTTTTCTTCTTCAGGCCTGATGGAAATTTTGTACAGGAGAGCACAAGGGACATCAATACAATATTTTATAGGACTGTACTTATGGGCTCTGTAGTGTGCGTAATCTCAGCAGCAGGGTCGGAATCTGTTAGAAAGCAAGAAAAGCCTCTCTCTGATGATAAAAAAGGGCTTAACAAAGCCTTGGTAAGAATTCAATCATTAATTTTTTTTTCAACTCTTCTTCATTATATATATGGCCTTTGACATCTTGACAGATGATTGGTAGCAAGCAATCATGATAAGTCAGTAGTTTGGTAAAGCATTAGTGTCTCATACTGGGTGCTGCTTTACTGAACATCGTCTCTCGTGGCTGAATTTGCCAATCCTGGACAGACAGATCCATCCACAGAATGAGCAAAGTGTACCCGCGGTACACGGCCTTGTCTCCTTTCTCTTGCACCTTTTGTCTTCTGAATCTGATATCGGCACTGTCTTGAAAGTTGCTGTGCCATTTTTTATGTTTACTCTCCATGTGCTATGATCTGCAGCCACATTTTCCCAGTTCCTTTCACTTATACTTCTTCTTTTATTCTTCTTCTTTAGCATGAAGGTAGCAGACAATACATGATAGACTGGTTGTGTAGCCTCTCACTGTTCATTTGGTTGGAATAGACCGGTTGTGTAGCCTCTCATTGTTCATTTTGTTAGAATAGACTGGTTGTGTAGCCTCTCATTGTTCATTTTGTTGGAATAGACTGGTTGTGTAGCCTCTCATTGTTCATTTTGTTAGAATAGACTGGTTGTGTAGCCTCTCATTGTTCATTTTGTTAGAATAGACTGGTTGTGTAGCCTCTCATTGTTCATTTTGTTAGAATAGACTGGTTGTGTAGCCTCTCATTGTTCATTTTGTTAGAATAGACTGGTTGTGTAGCCGCTCATTGTTCATTTTGTTAGAATAGACTGGTTGTGTAGCCTCTCATTGTTCATTTTGTTAGAATAGACTGGTTGTGTAGCCTCTCATTGTTCATTTTGTTAGAATAGACTGGTTGTGTAGCCTCTCATTGTTCATTTTGTTAGAATAGACTGGTTGTGTAGCCTCTTACTGTTCATTTTGTTGGAATAGACTGGTTGTGTAGCCTCTCATTGTTCATTTATTAGAATAGACCGGTTGTGTAGCCTCTCACTGTTCATTTTGTTAGAATAGACTGGTTGTGTAGCCTCTCACTGTTCATTTTGTTAGAATAGACTGGTTGTGTAGCCTCTCATTGTTCATTTTGTTAGAATAGACTGGTTGTGTAGCCTCTCATTGTTCATTTTGTTAGAATAGACTGGTTGTGTAGCCTCTTACTGTTCATTTTGTTGGAATAGACTGGTTGTGTAGCCTCTCATTGTTCATTTATTAGAATAGACCGGTTGTGTAGCCTCTCATTGTTCATTTTGTTAGAATAGACTGGTTGTGTAGCCTCTCACTGTTCATTTTATTAGAATAGACTGGTTGTGTAGCCTCTTACTGTTCATTTTGTTAAAATAGACTGGTTGTGTCATGAATGGGGAATATTGTGTTAGGGACCATATGGGGAATATAGTGTTAGGGACCATATGGGGAATATAGTGTTAGGGACCATATGGGGAATATTGTGTTAGGGACCATATGGGGAATATAGTGTTAGGGACCATATGGGGAATATAGTGTTAGGGACCATATGGGGAATATAGTGTTAGGGACCATATGGGGAATATAGTGTTAGGGACCATATAGGGAATATAGCGTTAGGGACCATATGGGGAATATAGCATTAGGGACCATATGGGGAATGTAGTGTTAGGGACCAAATGGGGAATATAGTGTTAGGGACCATATGGGGAATATAGTGTTAAGGACCATATGGGAAAAATAGCGTTAGGGACCATATGGGGAATGTAGTGTTAGGGACCATATGGAAAAATAGCGTTAGGGACCATATGAGGAATATAGTGTTAGGGACCATATAGAAAATATAGTGTTAGGGACCATATGGGGAATGTAGTGGTAAGGACCATATGGGGAATATAGTGTTCAGGACCATATGGGGAATATAGTGTTAGGGACCATATGGAGAATATAGTCTTAAGGACCATATGGGGAATGTAGTGTTAGGGACCACATGGAGAATATTGTGTTCAGGACCATATTTTTTTATGACAAACAACCCATTTTTGGGCAGTGTGGTTTTTTATTATGCCAGGCTGCCATTACTTCCCAGCGAAACCTCTGGTACCCATTTTTAGAGATTGGAACCTTGTTGGTGTGAACAAAAATCTGCCTCTCCTGGGAATTGAATCCTGACCTTTCTGATCAGCAAGGGAGTGCACAAACAGCTAAACCACAGAAGCTGCACTGTTCGTGCTTTCTTGACACAAATTGTTGCCATCTAGAGATGTAATCCTCAATGGTAGCTGTAATGATACCAACCATACAATCATAAAGAGTCTTGAAGACATTGTCTATGTGCATGTCTATCATTTCTACCATAGGTGCATCTGAGATAAGCTTATCAGCTTTTTGTTATCACATCCCCCAGCTTGACTCATTATCATGTGCAATAACGGTTGGTGTAGGCAATCATGACCCTCCAAAATCGTCTATCCATACTGCATCGTATCAGCTCTGTTGTTGACCGTTTTCCATGCCATGACCAGTATTTTCTCTCTTTGTCGTCCGCAATCTCTCTTTCCCTGTATTTTGCCAGTTGTAACCAAGTATTCCAACTTTCCTCTTCTCATGATGTGCCCGAAAAATGTTGATTGTTTCTTTCTCATGTTTTTTAGGAGCTCCCTTTTTGTGTTGGCCTCTTTGAGGATTTCCTCGTTGGTCTTTTTGTCTTTCCAGGGAACTTTTAACATTCTTCGAGAAATTCCATCTCTGTGGCATCTAATTGTCTTTTCATTTATTTGTTTACTGTCCATGATTCGCTTCCATAGGTCAGAATTGGTTCTATATATAGTATAGCACTGATGAACTCTCTTACTTTTATTGACACAGACTTGTTGCATAAGATAAGACGTTTTTCATTTTCTGTAATGTTATTATTGTGCCCAAGTATTTGACGTGTTGCACTTGTTTCAGATTTCTCCTGTTTATTTTTATGCTGCATGATGGTGATGATTGTTTCTTCAATATGACCATTACTTCTTTTTTCATGACTAGAACAATATATTCATTCAAGTGCCAGGTACAAACACAACTAATGAGGAATCAAAGAGATTTGTCAAGAATAAATATATGGACATATGGAATGCAGAATACCAATTTTTTTTTTTAAATGGCTCTCTCTATACTTTGGGGAATATGGTGTTAATGACTATATTTTCCCTTGACCACAGCGTATATTTTAGTGATGTGGCCCATATCACGCCAGGCCACCTTTACTTCCCAGAAAAATCTATAGTACCCATTTTTAAAGGCTGGGTGAACACTGGAGCCTTGTCAGTCAAAAAAAAAAAATTCAGCCCCTCCTCTATAACTAGTCAGATGTAAAGTGTACAATTTGCATGATTCTCCTATATAGCTAGTCAAATGTAAAGTGTACAATTTGTATGATTGTCCTCTATAACTAGTCAAATGTAAATGTAAAGTGTACAATTTGTATGATTCTCCTCTATAACTAGTCAAATGTAAAGTGTACAATTTGTATGATTCTCCTCTATAACTAGTCAAATGTAAAGTGTACAATTTGCATGATTCTCCTGTATAATTCATTAATGAAATGTTTCATGCTACATCTGTATTGTATTGTCAGCTGAGAACATCTTTTATAATTAATTGTTTCATGTTGTTTTGGTACCACTCCCTCAGAATGAGCAGATTGCTTTAAGGCGAGTAGTGACTGAATCTTTTAAAGGCACTCTCAGATTCACAGCTTTCTCAGCAACATTACTGTAAGTAATTCATTCGATACATAGAAGGAAATGATGTTAGTTAACTCTGTAAACATTATTTTGTGTAAAAGTTTATTATAAACATTCCATTTAGAAAATGTTAATTCTTTAGATGTATCAAACTCGGCAAGAATACCTTCTGATTTGGGAGTCTCGGTAGCCTTTAGTTTTTTGGGAAACCATCCGACTAGGCTATGGACATTCAGACAATCTGTGTTTGATTCCTGCTGGGAGCATTTTGTGAGTTGTACTTGTGGTTGGACAAAAAATACCCCCAGGGTTGACCCAGCTGCTGGCAGAAATGGGTACCAGGGTCTTCTTACTCTGGGAAGGAGAGGAATACCACCTCGCATCATGAGTTTCGATGCTTGAAGCGACACTATCCAGAAGTCTCCTAACACTTCTGGATAGGCGGCCGAGCACATATGGGTGAAAACTCGCATGCTTAGACGTTGATTCAAGTCTCATACTTTACCTTCTAATTTATCATATAGGTCATTATATTCTTTCTATTCCTGGCTTTGCCCAATGGTTATAAGGGAGTTAATAGTCTTCGTCGCTATCCACCCTTAAAGTGAAGTTAACAGGGTGTTATTCATTGTGTTTTGTTTATTTGCTTCTTTTTGCCCAACACATCCGACTTCAGCACAGCATTTTTTAGTATCAGGTTGCCTTTTCTCTTTGATCCCTACTCAGCCAGACTGGATAATTTTTTTTTCCGGGAGCACCACTGGGAGGTGGAGCAGGGTCTTGGTCAGCTCTGTTGTTTACCATTTCTCATGCAAGCAGTCAGCTGTGGGTCACTGACCACGCTCAGCTCAGTTGCTGGACGGGTATCTAGGTACCAGGGCATTATATAAGGAGGGAACTCAAATAGATGATAATCTTGGTACCAGGGCATTATATAAGGAGGGAACTCAAATAGATGATAATCTTGGTACCAGGGCATTATATAAGGAGGGAACTCAAATAGATGATAATCTTGGTACCAGGGCATTATATAAGGAGGGAACTCAAATAGATGATAATCTTGGTACCAGGGCATTATATAAGGAGGGAACTCAAATAGATGATAATCTTGGTACCAGGGCATTATATAAGGAGGGAACTCAAATAGACGATTATCTATCATCTGCAGCAGGTCATAAGAAAGTAAATAAGTGTATGCATAAACTTTTATTGTGAGAGATAAAGACATGCATAAACTTTTATTGTGAGAGATAAAGACATGCATAAACTTTTATTGTGAGAGATAAAGACATGCATAAACTTTTATTGTGAGAGATAAAGACATGCATAAACTTTTATTGTGAGAGATAAAGTCATGCATAAACTTTTATTGTGAGAGATAAAGACATGCATAAACTTTTATTGTGAGAGATAAAGACATGCATAAACTTTTATTGTGAGAGATAAAGACATGCATAAACTTTTATTGTGAGAGATAAAGTCATGCATAAACTTTTATTGTGAGAGATAAAGACATGCATAAACTTTTATTGTGAGAGATAAAGACATGCATAAACTTTTATTGTGAGAGATAAAGACATGCATAAACTTTTATTGTGAGAGATAAAGTCATGCATAAACTTTTATTGTGAGAGATAAAGACATGCATAAACTTTTATTGTGAGAGATAAAGACATGCATAAACTTTTATTGTGAGAGATAAAGACATGCATAAACTTTTATTGTGAGAGATAAAGTCATGCATAAACTTTTATTGTGAGAGATAAAGACATGCATAAACTTTTATTGTGAGAGATAAAGACATGCATAAACTTTTATTGTGAGAGATAAAGACATGCATAAACTTTGATTGTCAGAGATAAAGACATGCATAAACTTTGTTTGTCAGAGATAAAGTCATGCATAAACTTTGGTTGTCAGAGATAAAGACATGCATAAACTTTGGTTGTCAGAGATAAAGTCATGCATAAACTTTTATTGTGAGAGATAAAGCCATGCATAAACTTTGGTTGTCAGATATAAAGACATGCATAAACTTTTATTGTGAGAGATAAAGACATGCATAAACTTTGATTGTCAGAGATAAAGACATGCATAAACTTTTATTGCGAGAGATAAAGACATGCATAAACTTTTATTGTGAGAGATAAAGACATGCATAAACTTTGATTGTCAGAGATAAAGACATGCATAAACTTTGGTTGTCAGAGATAAAGACATGCATAAACTTTGGTTGTCAGAGATAAAGACATGCATAAACTTTGGTTGTCAGAGATAAAGACATGCATAAACTTTGGTTGTCAGAGATAAAGACATGCATAAACTTTGGTTGTCAGAGATAAAGACATGCATAAACTTTGGTTGTCAGAGATAAAGACATGCATAAACTTTGGTTGTCAGAGATAAAGACATGCATAAACTTTGGTTGTCAGAGATAAAGACATGCATAAACTTTGGTTGTCAGAGATAAAGACATGCATAAACTTTGATTGTCAGAGATAAAGACATGAGGAGTGGATCTGAGTCCTTGTGGAGTTATCTAATGTGTAAAGAATTTTTTGTGTGAAAAGTACAAAAAATATCTACTTGGTATGGCTACAGTTTTCTGTAGGTAAGGGACCAACAAAATCAAAACGAAGTTGCAGCTCAGTAAACAAATGAATAAAATACAAAAATATAAATAAACCTAAAAACAATTATCGACTTGCTTATAGAATACAAACAATTTTGATGTACACGTTTTATTGTGGTCTGAAAGTCGTTGATGCCTTTACAATTCTGATCCTAATTTCTTTCTCTGTGCCTCCTTCATGATCAAAGCAGCTGCCAAGAAATGCAAAATGATCTTCTATTCCACTGCTTTTCCTTCTAGTATTTTCTTTTAGGCAAATTTGATTTTTCATTACTTTTGTCTTTTCTTGATTGTTACATGGGTGTAAATGTGCTATTTTGCTGTAAAACTGTGATATTTGCCCAACACATTCGACTTCAGCATGGCGTTTTTGAGTCCCTCATTGCCTTCCCTCTCAATCCCTACTCACTTGGCCAGACTAGATTAATTAGTCTGTTACTAGAGGCACCGTGATGAGGTGGATTTGGGTTGGATCGTTTTGGTTCACTGATCCTGGCGCACACCATCAGCTATGAGTCGCTGGCAACTTCAGCTCCATTGCTGATGCATGCTTTTGTCTCCCATTTGTCTAAGCAAAACCTATGCTTGTGAGTGTTTTTATAAAATAAAATTGTGTTTGTAACAAATAAAATTGTGTTTGTAACAAATAAAATTGTGTTTGTAACAAATAAAATTGTGTTTGTAACAAACAAAATTGTGTCTGAAATAAAATTGTGTTTGTAACAAATAAAATTGTGTTTGTAACAAATAAAATTGTGTTTGTAACAAATAAAATTGTGTGTTGTAACGTTACTTGTTATAATTAACTGAACAATATTTCCAGGTATTTATCCCAAGCTATTGCTGCCTATAGAAATAAATCTTCTGTGTGGGAATATGTGATCGCCTCAACCTTGGGATTCCCATTGTTAGAACTAGGTCAAGGAGTGAGGCGTTGTGCAAAGTTGGCATTACGGGGAGCTGTAGTGGGGTAGGTCTTGTATTCATTATCAAACCTGTGTTGTTTTAGCACATTGCAGTGTATTTTTTTTACATTTTCATACAAGTTATTGTTTAGATTCTTATTGTTATATTAGTTTTTGTTTTCTTACTTTGTTGATGTACCCTTGTATTATAGAGATCAGCTTAATAATAAAAGCTTGTATTAAAAGAAATATATATAGTTTCTGTGGTCCTCAAGTGACTGTTTCATATGATAGAAGGCAGTAGCCAGCTATGACAGCCTCAGCTATGACCAATCAGATATGACAGCCTCACCTATGACCAATCAGATATGACAGCCTCAGCTATGACAGCCTCAGCTATGACCAATCAGATATGACAGCCTCAGATATGACCAATCAGATATGACAGCCTCAGCTATGACCAATCAGATATGACAGCCTCACCTATGACCAATCAGATATGACAGCCTCAGATATGACAGCCTCAGCTATGACCAATCAGATATGACAGCCTCAGCTATGACCAATCAGATATGACAGCCTCAGCTATGACCAATCGGATATGACAGCCTCAGCTATGACCAATCAGATATGACAGCCTCAGATATGACCAATCAGATATGACAGCCTCAGCTATGACCAATCAGATATGACAGCCTCAGCTATGACCAGTCAGATATGACAGCCTCAGATATGACAGTCTCAGCTATGACCAATCAGATATGTCAGCCTCAGCTATGACCAATCAGATATGACAGCCTCAGATATGAAAGCCTCAGCTATGACCAGTCAGATATGACAGCCTCAGCTATGACCAATCAAATATGACAGCCTCAGCTATGACACCATGTAACATTGTGACACAATAGATGTTGTACCAGGCAGCGAGAGTGCCAGGCCCCAGTCTTGAAAGGGCCCAAGTAAAGTTATTGGTAGTCACTTTTCTCTGTGTTATGGAGAAAAGAGACTGAGATGAAGGACAAGAATGAAGGCTGTTGTGGCTATCCATGAAATTACTTATCTCAGTATAAGCAATCTATTCTATTCTATATGCAAAGATAAGTGATATAGAATAGAATAGATCTTTGTATAAGCAATCTATTCTATTCTATCCATGAAATCACTTATCTTTGTATAAGCAATATGTTCTATTCTATCCATGAAATCACTTATCTTTGTATAAGCAATATGTTCTATTCTATCCATGAAATCACTTATCTTTGCATAAGCAATATGTTCTATTCTATCCATGAAATCACTCTGTGAATATCTCTATCATATATTACAATGTGGACAAATTTAAGGCCTCCACAGATTGAGAGGCCCTAACTCATTTAGCCTAGCCCTAAATCTGGCTCTGACCTAACATGTTGACAGTTAAGAGAGCATGCATGTTATACTACCTGACACATGGCAAGGAGTTGAATAACATCACAAAGAATTAGTCAATAAATCAATGCTGGCCACGTTGTCTTGTAATTCTTGACTCTCTCTCTTGTCTTTGATTTTGTAATATTTTGATCTGTTAACATTTCTTACTTAAATTTTTACTCAACAATTTTAACATTTCTCTGTTCTGTTCATGGAATCTGTTCTACTGCAGTTAGCGATTTCCCATATCCACTCCACAACATGTCACCAGCAAACCACCAAAGTGCAATTGATAAATAATTCTGTTAACAAGGTTGACTTCCGTGCAGTCCTAATCAGCGGCACAAGCTTAAAATTATTCTAATTTTACTAATGAGATTTCAAGTTTGAAAAGA
The DNA here is from genome assembly GCA_032433765.1 of Megaustenia siamemsis. Classification (NCBI taxonomy): domain Eukaryota; kingdom Metazoa; phylum Mollusca; class Gastropoda; order Stylommatophora; family Ariophantidae; genus Megaustenia; species Megaustenia siamemsis. Next base: position 4,708,438 of record JAVIAB010000091.1, on the reverse strand, counting down.
AATGTTTGCTCTTTCAGAGTTTTATTTTTGGTTATGGTGAAATTCACTGAATACACTAATTTCAGAACTCTGGGAGGGTATGTTGTGTGTCAGATCTTGGCCAGTTATGGCTTGAACCAAGAGCAGAAACACCTTGAATGTGTACGGCACCATCTCGAAGAACAAAATCGGATCAAACAGACGTAAGATTAGGTTTCATTTTCTATGTAAACATTTTTAAACATTAAATTGCATGTATTTAAAAAGCAGTGACCAACTGTGATATTGTATACCCCCATAGAGTTTGTTCAGGAAAGATGCTAGTGGGTGAGAGCGAGGACAACATCCCATCAAGCTCAGAGTGGATGTGATCACAGTGAGAACAACATCCCACCAAGCTCAGAGTGGATGTGATCACAGTGAGAACAACATCCCACCAAGCTCAGAGTGGATGTGATCACAGTGAGAACAACATTCTGTCAAGCTCAGAGTGGATGTGATCACAGTGAGAACAACATCCCACCAAGCTCAGAGTGGATGTGATCACAGTGAGAACAACATCCCGTCAAGCTCAGAGTGGGTGTGATCACAGTGAGAACAACATCCCACCAAGCTCAGAGTGGATGTGATCACAGTGAGAACAACATCCCGTCAAGCTCAGAGTGGATGTGATCACAGTGAGAACAACATCCAGTCAAGCTCAGAGTGGGTGTGATCACAGTGAGAACAACATCCCGTCAAGCTCAGAATGGATGAGAGACCAGAGGAAGGACAACAACCCATCAAGCTCAGAATGGATGAGAGATCAGAGGAAGGACAACAACCCATCAAGCTCAGAATGGATGAGAGACCAGAGGAAGGACAACATCCCATCAAGCTCAGAATGGATGAGAGATCAGAGCAAGGACAACATCCAACCAAGCTCAGAATGGATGAGAGATCAGAGCAAGGATAACATCCCACCAAGCTCAGAATGGATGAGAGATCAGAGCAAGGACAACATCCCCACAAAGTCCCATTTTCCTATTTAAACTAAGAGACTGTTAGAAATTCTATTTTACTTTATTTTGTGCAAACTAACAATACATGGTTTCATTATTTGATTCTTTCAGAGCGTAAACTCAGAGGCCAATGTGAATCTTTTGTCTTCGATGAAAGAAAAGTCTTGTGTTTGTTACAATTGATGAAGAATAGTAGAAGTCTGGTATCTGTGATGAAAACAAAAGAAGAATAAATTAAGACTTTGAGTGAGTGATAAATAAACGTCATGTAGCCACAAATCTCTTTGATAATTTGTCTTATAAATTTTGTAATACAGTCAAGCTCTGGTGGCACATTTGGTTACGTGGTGGCTTTATGACCAGGTAGACAATAACTATGACCAGTTAGACAGCACCTTTGTGATCAGTTAGCAGTTTTAAAACCAGTTAGACAATAACTATGACCAGTTAAACAATAACTATGACCAGTTAGACAGCACCTTTATGATCAGTTAGCAGCTTTATGACCAGTTAGACAATAACTATGACCAGTTAGACAATAACTATGACCAGTTAGACAATAACTGTGACCAGTTAGACAATAACTATCACCAATTAGTCAATAACTATGACCAGTTAGACAATAACTGTGACCAGTTAAACAATAACTGTGACCAGTTAGACAATAATTATGATCAGTTAAACAATAACTGTGACCAGTTAGACAATAACTGTGACCAATTAAACAATAACTGCGACCAGTTAGACAATAACTGTGACCAGTTAGACAATAACTGTGACCAGTTAGACAATAACTGTGACCAGTTAAACAATAACTATGACCAGTTACTCAATAACTGTGACCAGTTAAACAATAACTGTGACCAGTTAAACAATAACTGGGTGAAACTTGTTGATCCGTCACTGTCCGCACCTATCACAAGCCTACCCTCCTCAACAGCGTTGATTGATGTTGATATCCCTATTTGTTTGTTTGCATACGCAAGCTTTATATCTCTAGAACTTTGCGTAAATATCATCACTTTTTTACGTTCGACCTTATTTAATTAGCTCTTTTGTTGATAATCAAAAACCATTAGGTAACTCTGATTACTTTTATTTCAAATTTGTATTGTAAAGAGTTATATCCCTTACACTACTTCACTGTATAATCTCTCATTTCATTTGCCGTACTGGGGAATATGTTAGCGGGAAAAAGCGTGTTTATACGCCGGAGTACTTTCATGTGAACTGTTATGGTTTTAGTTGTCTGCAGATGAACATTTTAAAAGTAATTAAAAACTAGGGTTGTTGTGCTTACTCTTACTGTATGGTTGGTTGGTTGCGTTCGCCCGTTGACTAAAGTATTCTAGAGTATCGTAGTAGACTAGAATATTCCTCTTCATCATCCGCCCTTACAAGGACTTAGTGGACGTGTCTGCGTTGTGTTGTGGTTTGCGCAACTGTTATATTTGCGCCTTTCGGCCCAACACATCCGACTTCAGCACGACATTTTTGAGTACCGGGTTGTCTTCCCTCTTCGATCCCTGCGCGCTTGGCCAGACTAGACAGGTTAGTCACGGAGAGGTGGAGCAGGGTCTGGATGGTTTTGGTTCACCGGTCCTGGCGCAAGCCATCACCTGTGGGTCGCTGACAACTTCCAGCTCTGGTGCTGAGAGGCTCGCCTTCGCCTCCCTCGTACTGTATGATCCAGCCACTACTGCAACTATAATTACCAATTAGTTTTTGGCGCCAAATTTTTTATTAAAGATACGTTAAAGTGCTTGGTGATTGGCATTCCCAGGATGCCGACAAAGTAAAAGCACCCATGTGATCTCGACATGAAAAACGAGCTGGATATTTTTATCTTGAAGTTGCACAAGCAGTTGACATTTTTAACTTTAATGACTTGGCTTTGGAGAAAATGGTACATAATCGTTCAAGAAATTGTGAATCGCTCCTCTGATTCTACGTACACTACTACAAAGTATGGTGACAGTTTTACAAAGGAGGAACGAAACAAAATCTTGACGTTTCGGCCTACATCCGGTCTTCATCAGAAAACAGGAACACAGAAGCGGACAACGAAATGCTGAACTTTACATTTGACAACAAGTCGAGTCCGGATCGAAGCCAGGGACTTCCAGCTAAGCATTTTTTGTTTACATTTTTATATTTCATTTAATTCCTGTTTTTAACTAACGCGTGTAGTCTCATCGTTCATTTCTTCACGTTGGTAATGAAATCATCGTCCGGGTCACATTTTGTGTTAATGTTTACACCATTGGTGTGAACCAAATAAAGGTTTCCTAAGCTTCAGGACACAGCGGAATGTCGTTGATCTATTAGTTTATTTTCTCATGTGTGCATTTTCAGGACGATAAAACACATATGCTTATTCTGTTGTACATTTAAAGTGTCAGGAAGAAATTAGACCTTCAATTAAAACAAAAACCTATGTGGTTAGAAATTGAATATTACACCCCTTGAAACTCTCAGGTGTTCCAGTCTTTGATGTTGTTGTTACAAACACTATTCTACTAAAATAGCACTCATACTTTCATGTTTATGTTAGCTAAAGATTTTGCCTTTTTCTTATGTCTGGTGTCACAGCTTGAAGCAAGTTTCATTACAATATTAGTGAATTTAAAAAATAAATTATACAGGAAACGACATTGCAGTATAGACAATACTTGAGGCGAACGAAGGATAGACAGACAGGCAGGCAGGTACAATATCAATGTACTAGACTCATCATCATCATCAAGTACCGGGCCTACTGGCGTAGGTGATCATGTCTCTCCACAACTTTCGATCTCGGCAGCTATTTATCATTTCTGTTGTTGACCTTCTGCCAAGCCATTTTCTTAAGCTGTCTGTTATTTTTTCTCTTTGCTTCCCTCTATCTCTTCGTCCCTCAATTTTTCTAGTTGTTACAATATATTCCAGTTGTTGTCTTTTCATTACATGGCCAAAAAATGATTGTTTCTTCCTAATATTGGAAATTAGCTCTCTTTTTGCTTTGACCTCTCTCAGAACATCTTCATTACTCTTCTTAGCTGTCCATGGTACTCTCAACATTCTTCTGTAAAACTACATTTCTACAGACTCCATTGATTTTCTTGTCTGTTGTCCTATTGTCCATGATTCTCATCCATATGTTAAGACTGGCTCTTCATAACATTTAAGAACTCTTTTCTTGTTTCTATTGTCGATCGTCGTACTAGACTAACTTCATCCATTTGTTTGTTTTGGTGTGTTCCTTTTTTATAAAGCTGTCACCATACCTTGTATGATTGTATAATACAACCCACTACTGGCTCCATCCTTCTTTCTTCTCTTGTAAAGCTGTCACCATACCTTGTATGATTGTATAATACAACCACTACTGGCTCCTCCTTCTTTCTTCTCTTGTAAAGCTGTCACCATACCCTGTATGATTGTACAGTCGAACCTGGTCTTAGGACCACCTGTTTAAAGCGTTTCCCTGGTTATAGGACCGGGTCTACAATTTCCCCGAGTTTTTTACTATATGCTAACACTGATTACGGCGCTCACCGTATGACGCGACCAGAGACCAGGCTAATTAACCGCCGCCAATGTTATTTATCCCGTTTACGACGACCAGCCAGTCCTTCGTCTCGCTAGGAGCCATAAACGATCGACACAGGTGTCTACAGGTGTTGATGTTTTCCCGTATTTAGTGAGTCCCAGATTACAGTGGGACGTGTTACGTTTATCAGTCAATACTGGTGCAGACACAGATCTATGATTCGTGAAGTGACATCACTTCGCGGTTCCGTCTAGACCAGAGTAGACCATTGCGTGGCCCGTATAAATTACAGGAATTAACTAAAGAATTAGTCATTGCCCGCTTAGAGTGTATTCATGTACATGTACAGTATCTCAGTGAATTATTTTTGTGGATTTTAAAAGTGTTACACACAATATAGGAAATGGCCAGTGTCAAAAGTGTAAAACCAAAGCATTAACGCTGGAAGAACGAATATCAGTGATTCGACAAAATCAGCAAGGTAAAGTTCGCGATTATTGGCAGAACAGTTTGGAGTGGGAAAGACACAGATTTTACGTACGTTAAAGAGAAAAGCCGAGTATATGAATGACTTTGAAAATAATGCACCAAGTATGAAAGAAGGAATAGCAGGAAAACGGAAATGAAGACATAAATACACTTTGTTGGAAATGGTGTCAATCAGCACTTGCACGAAAAATTCCGTTATCTGGGCCGATGATCAAAGAACGAGCTTTACAGTTTGCAAAAGAATTGGAAAACTCAGTCTTTAAAGCATCGAACGGCTGGTTAGAGGCCTTCATTAAAAGACACAATCTTGTGTTTGGTAAGCAATGTGGCGAAGTCGGTGATTCAGATATGAGTGCTGCGGCTGACTGGACTTCTAAATTATCCGCGATATGCTATGGTTACGCTGCTCAAGACATTTTTAATTTAGATGAAACCGGGTTATTTTTCAAAGCGACTACGGACAAAACATTTTTTGTCAAGGAGAAAAATGCGCTGGGGTAAAAAAAGCAAAGAGCGAATAACAGTGATGCTATGCACTAACATGTTGGGGGAACGAGAACCGGCTTTAGTGATTGGGAAAGCAGCTAACCCTAGGATTTTTAAAACATCAACATAACACACTGCCAGTGATTTACAGAAACAACAAAAGGCATGGATGACTGCAGCTATATTTGAAGATTGGCTGAAAAGTTTTGACCGTAAGATGCAGAAAAAAAAGCGCCACATTATTTTATTTGTTGACAACGCTACCTGTCATCCCAAGATCGAACTACAGAATGTTAAGCTGCAGTTTCTGCCACCCACACAACTGCATTAGTTCAACCCCTAGACCAGGGTGTCATTCAGACATTTAAATTAAAGTTTAGACAAAACAGCTTCTACATCTTATCACAGTCATGGAATCAAACAAGGATCAGGATGCTTCCGGAACCGAACTCATGAAACAGGTCAATTTACTGGATGTAGTCTACTGGATTGTTGCAGCATGGAAAGAAGTGGACAACTCAACCATCCTTAAGTGTTTCTGTAAAGCAGGTTTTCATTGTCCTGCTGAAACACACGCATATTCTCTGACGCACATGGAATCTGCATCAAAGACCGACGTGCAAATTGTTTCTACTGCAATTTCTACTGCTTTGGATAACCTTTCAAAAGAATTGTTTGGATACCAATTGACAGACATCTCCATGATTGATTCAGGGCTCCAAACTTGCAACACAATAGAAACAACTGGGATCTTCCTGCCACTGCAATTTTAGCTGCTGAGGATGTGAATAGTGAATCAGACAACGAACAAGATTCTACTGACATTGAGAAAACATACACTATCGCAGATGCACATAATGCTTTGGAGCTTCTGCGCACCTATTCAATAACAAACGGGAGATCTGACATACTAGACGTTATCATGGACTTGAGAGAAAAATTGAACTTATCGTTTATTTCATCTGTCAAACAACAGACTACCATATTGGATTTTTTTTCAAGTCAAAAGTGATACATGTACAGTATAAGTGGAATCTGCGTATGTGTGTTTTATTTTTGTGTGTTTAACTATCGTGTTTTATGAAAAGTGTCCAACCAGTGGCTATTGTAGACCGACATGTGCACTATGTTCTACTCATGGATTACGCTGATTTGCAGGTTAGTTTTCATAGTGCTTAGGATAAATTTTTTTTATCGCTCTATTTATTATGTGAAACCTGTGAGGCAGGACCACCTGTCCTATGGGACCAGTTTTTGAAAGTCCCGTGAATGGTCGCCTTAGACAGGTTCGACTGTATAATACAACCCACTACTGGCTCCTCCTTCTTTCTTCTCTTGTAAAGCTGTCACCATACCTTGTATGATTGTATAATGCAACCCACTACTGGCTCCATCCTTCTTTCTTCTCTTGTAAAGCTGTCACCATACCTTGTGTGATTGTATAATACAACCCACTACTGGCTCCTTCCTTCTTCTCTTGTAAAGCTGTCACCATACCTTGTATGATTGTATAATACAACCCACTACTGGCTCCTCCTTCTTTCTTCTCTTGTAAAGCTGTCACCATACCTTCTATGATTGTATAATACACCCCTCTACTGGCTCAATCCTTCTTTCTTCTCTTGTAAAGCTGTCACCATACCTTGTGTGATTGTATAATACAACCCACTACAGGCTCCTCATTCTTTCTTTTCTTGTAAAGCTGTCACCATACCTTGTGTGATTGTATAATACAACCCACTACAGGCTCCTCCTTCTTTCTTCTCTTGTAAAGCTGTCACCATACCTTGTATGATTGTATAATACAACCCACTACTGGCTCCATCCTTCTTTCTTCTCTTGTAAAGCTGTCACCATACCTTGTATGATTGTATAATACAACCCACTACTGGCTCCATCCTTCTTTCTTCTCTTGTAAAGCTGTCACCATACATTGTATGATTGTATAATACACCCCAACACTGGCTCCATCCTTCTTTCTTCTCTTGTAAAGCTGTCACCATACCTTGTATGATTGTATGTTACACCTCTCTACTGGCTCAATCCTTCTTTCTTCACTTGTAAAGCTGTCACCATACCTTGTATGATTGTATGTTACACCCCTCTACTGGCTCAATCCTTTATTCATCCATAGAGGCTGAAGAAATTTCAAGATTTGAACTAAAATGTCACTTTGAGATGACAACAAACAACTGTGACAACGATATATGAGAACTATAACGTCTTATTCATATTTGTCATTGACCAACGGCACATTTTGTTTGATCTGGTCGATATCACGCCAGGCCGCACAACTGTCCAAGATTAAATCTCTAACCAGATTCATTTTTAGAGACTTGAGTAAACCCCTAAACGTATCTGTTGGATACAAAAAAGAATACAAATGGCACACGAACTATGACCCCCTCTGGTCAACAGCGACATCTCTTGCTATTGTGGTCTACTTCACATCACCCGGGTACACCTACAGGAGCATATGTTTTCAGAGGCTGGAATGGTCATCGCAGTCCTACTATAAGACTCAAGCTACACTAACGAATAAGCGGATGGGCGTGGCATTTTATTGCATAATTCTAATTTTAGATCTGACCACACTGTTCATATCTTCTGATTGGTTTATCGTACTGAGGCTGTTACAGTAATTATTGGGAGAAGTTTTCCAGCCGGGACACGTTTTGGTAACCTTTAGAACTTGGACTATATATAAGATATATATATATATATATATATATATATATATATATATATATATATATATATATATATATATATATATATATATACTGTATTTATAGAAGAATATGCAGAATTAGATGGAAAGAAAAGAAAACAAACGATGAAGTTTTAAAACAACTAAAAATGAAAAGACAAATATTAAACACAATTAGAACAAGACAAATGAAATTTTGGGGCATGTTAAAAGACACAACAGCTTACTAAAAGTAATATTGGAAGGGAAAATACAAGGTAAAAGAGGCAGACCATGACTAACATGGACGAGTAACATCAAAAGATGGACAAGTTAGCATATGACAACCTGCACCATCAAAGTAAGAGACAGAGTAGAATGGCGCTCCGTGGTAGCCAACCTTCAATACGGAGACGGCACTAAATGATAATGAATGTAATATAGGGTGACCATTCCCATTGTTTCCGGGGACATTTGTCTTATTTTTTACATTTCTGAGGATTTTTTGCTTATTTCTGAGACTGTCCCACAAAATCGGGGACGGTGTGTGTGTGTGAGTGCGTGCGTGCGTGTTTGTGTGTGTGCGCGTGTGCGTGCGTGTGTGTGTGTGAGTGCGTGCGTGTGTGTGTGTGTGTGTGTGTGCGCGCGTGTGTGTATATACACACATATATATATATATATTTATTGAAAGATACTTTGGCGGGAGATGTCCGGAAAGGAAGGGGTGGGGGGAGAGAGAGTGTTTGCTTTTTTTTAATTAAACCCATCCCAATAGAAGTGAGTGGTGGGAATAGAAGTGACGTAGCACCGCGCTTCAAGAGTTCAAAGAGCTATCTCCGACACAACGCGCCCAAGTCTTCTCTTTTATCTTCTTGCTAATGCCGCTCAGTTCTGGATAAAGAAACACAACTCAGTAACGTCCTGAGTCCTAGTGATTACTTTAAAAGAGGGCCGATTCCGTGTATGAACATTTATTTAATCACTGAAATCGGGGACAAAATCGGGGACAAATTTCTTTCGGGGACAACTTCTACATTCCGGGGACTGTCCCCGGAAATCGGGGACGAATGGTCACCCTAATGTAATATAACATAATATAACGCGCGCGATGCTGGCGCCGTATTCTTGGTATCATCTGGGAGAACAAAGTAACAAACGTGGAGGTCCTCACTCACACAGGCCTCACACACGCTGTTCAGACAACGTAGGTTACGCTGGCTTGGCCACGTACACCGTATGAAAGATGGGCGCATACCAAAATATATACTTTATGGACAACTAGCAGTTGGAAAAAGAATTAGGGGGCGCCCGATTTATAGACGTTTGGAAACGCGACATGAACCCTGCGGCCTGAGAAAAGATAGCCACAAACCACAGTCTTTGGAAACACACTCTAAAGCACCAATTCAAGCAAGAAGCGGATATATTCATAGAACAAGAAAATAAACGGCGAAAGAAAATAAAAGATCACATTTCCTAGGGGCGCTACAATACAGTACAATACAATACAATACAATACAATACAGTACAATACAATACAATACAATACAATACAATACAATACAATACAATACAATACAATACAATACAATACAATACAATACAATACAATAATATCTATATTTATCCTCCGATATTTCCAAGCCTACTGAAAGTGATCCTGGAGGGGAAAATACAAGGTAAAAGAGGCAGAGGCAGACCAAGATTAACATGGACGAGTAACATCAAAAGATGGACAAATCAACCGATGACAACCTGCACCATCAAAGCAAGAGATAGAGCAAAATGGCGCTCCATGGTAGCCAACCTTCGTTGCGGAGACGGCACTCAATGATGATGATGATGATAGTATATCTCTCTTTTGTTTCAACATTTCATCTCTTATCCCTCTTTTTATCTCTCCTTGATTTACCTGTCACGCTTATCCTAGATCTAGTAGAGTTTACTTTATTTTGTTGTTCATTTGTGTTGTTCTCGTTTTCTGAGGAAGGTCGAGGTCAGTATTTTGTTGTCTTCACTTTTTGTAAAGTTGTCTCCATATCTAGTAGGGGTGTACGCTACAGCCGACTACTTGCTCCTAATATAACACCGTCGCTGTTATCTAAGAGGGCTAGACAGCAGGTCTCACTACCCAGAGATCATAATAAGTAAAAGTAAAGTACCCCCGTCACGCCAAGTTGCGTATAGGGAAATATGGTGTTAGTGACCATATATTTTACAGACCTTCAGCACATGGTTTTTGGGGTAAGGTGGTCGGTATTACGCCCGTGCTGCTTTACTTTCCCAGGAAAAAAATCCGGTACCCATTTATTGCTGGGTGAACCCGGAAGCCGTCGGTTGGGATCGAACCCTACCCCTTGTCCTTTGTAGTCCAGTTCACTTACCACTGAGCTATCACGGCTCCCTACCCAGAGATCATGGGTATGGTAAATTCAAGTTGAAACCAAAGATCTAAGGTGGAAATTGTGCGCCACCTATAGCAGGATTCGAACCCATGACAATACCGTCGAGAGGCCTACGTCTTACCTCTAGACCACCCAGTCAGGAGTCCTCATAGCCTAGTATATTAAAAGCTCTATTTGTGGAATGAAAGCAGCGGCGGGTATTCAGAGGAAGCAACGGAGGCACGGCTGCTGTAATATTTTATCAGAACAACAATCACATTCCAGCTCAGTGAGTTAAATGTCAGTGTTCAACCAGGCACCGTATCCCAAGTCTACCCAGATATAGCTGAAGTAATTCCAGCTCAGTGAGTTAAATGTCAGTGTTCAACCAGGCACCGTATCCCAAGTCTACCCAGATATAGCTGAAGTAATTCCAGCTCAGTGAGTTAAATGTCAGTGTTCAACCAGGCACCGTATCCCAAGTCTACCCAGATATAGCTGTCGTAATTCCAGTCGTTACTATTATACTCCAATGTCTAAGAACTCAAATATACTAAAACCATACAACGACATCTATTGTTCTTGAAATAAGTATGAAAACTAGGTTGGCTGTTCCAGCAATCACCTCCTAGTTGCCATGACAACAATGGTACAACTAATCAAATGACTTTCTTTCTCATTATCATAACAGTCGAAATAGGCAGGTCGGTATCAAGGAAAATTAACCCTTCATTAAATCACTGAGGTGCGCGTCTCGTCTTTATATGCCTCATGATATAGACACAGATACTCTTTCTCTTTTTTTTCTACATTTTCTTTCTAGCAGTCTCAATCCTTGCAAAGATCTGTTATCAAATATATATATATATATATATATATATATATAATATATATATATATATATATATATATATATATATATATATATATATAAATGGGCTTGAGATCAATAAAAAAAAAGACTAAAGTCATGAAAAACTTAATTCCAACAGACGACAAAATATACATGGAAAACAAACCAGTAGAAGAGATCGATCACTTTATCTATCTTGGAAGTCACATTGATCGAGAAGGGGATACAAGTAAAGAAATTAGAATCAGAATAGCTAAAGCAGCAATGTCTTTCAGAAGCCTTGAAAAGTTGTGGAAATCAAACTCATCAGCACAAACACAAAACTTAGACTATTCAAATCAAATGTACTATCTACCCTTACGTATGCGCGTGAAAGCTGGAAAACAACAAGAGATATAGAAACAAAGTTGAACGCATTCGAAAATAAATGTCTAAGGAAAATACTTGGTATATCGTGGAACGAATTCAAAACAAACGATTTTTCCTTCCAATATTACTTTTAGTAGGCTGTTGTCTCTTTTAACATGCCCCAAAAATATCATTTCTCTTGTCTTAATTGTATTTAGTAGTTCTCTTTTTATTTTCAGTTGTTTTAAAACTTCATCGTTTGTTATCTTTTGTTTCCATCCAATTCTACATATTGTTCTATAAATCCACATTTCAAAGGCTTCAATTTTCTGTTCTGTTTTCTTGTCTAATGTCCATGTTTCTGCGCCATACAGGAATATTGAGAAGACGTAACATTTTGCCATTCTTAGTTTCAGCCCTGCTGATATTTGTTTTGTTGTTAGTATATTTTTCATGGCATTAAAATTACTTTTTGCCATACCTATTCCTTTGTTTATTTCAGTTTTGCATTTTCCGTCATTGGTTATAGTATGTCCCAGGTAGTTGTAGCTCTGGACTGTCTCCAGATGTATTCCCTCAACTATGATATTTAACTGTAGGTCTTGAGAATTTTCTTTGTTTATGATCATAGTTTTAGTCTTTTTGATATTCATTTCTAGTCCATATTTTTTGCTTGTTATGTTTATCACATTAATCAATTGTTGTAGGTCTTTAGGATTTTCTGCTAGTAGAACAGTATCATCAGCATATCTTAGGTTATTGATTATCTTTCCATTAATGTTTAGGCCTGGTATCTCTGAGATGTTTTTAAAGATTTGCTCAGTGTATAGATTGAACAAGCTTGGTGATAGGATGTATCCTTGTCTTACTCCTGTTTTTATGTCCATGGGTGTAGAGTTCTCCTTGTTATATCTTATTATTGCTGTTTGCTCCCAGTACAAATTACATATTAGTCGTATGTCTGTGTCGTCTAGATTTATATCCTTTAGGTAGTCTATGAGTTGGTTATGGTGTATTCTATCGAAAGCTTTGGTGTAGTCTATAAAGCAGGCATATATCGGTTTGTTTACTTCTGTGTACTTTTCAATCAATGTTCTCATGCTGGATATGGCTTCTTTTGTCCCACTGTTTTTCCTGAATCCAAATTGTTGCTCATCTAATTCAGTATTGATTTTATCATATCAAAGGTCAATATATATATTTATATACTTTAAAAAAACTGTACGAGATGTTAACAGCAAAACTGTGTAGCTTTTCATAACTTGCAATGCAAATAAACAAATATTATGATATCATTATAATTGTGATATGTTAGATTAATTTAAAGCAATAACTGAAGGAACTATTTTACATAGCGCATATTGCCGTAACTTTTAACTCGCAATTTATCAGGTCAAAGGTCAACCCACAAGTTCGAAAGTAAACAGCGTTTCATGATGCCAGAAATTATTCCAGATACTCTTGATGTTTCTTTGTTGGATATTCTCTTTTCACGAGGAAATGCCGCTGAGAGAAGAATTAGGTCTAAGGCAGAACTACTCACAAATGTTCACTTCTTCAAAAGGAAAAGGGTAGGAGAAGAACTTTTTCGCGCTGAATCGCCTAACAACTTTGTTCTGAGAAACTCTATACTTCAAGAACGCCTATCAGCTCTTGTCTGAGTTATCTAGTGAAAAGGGGCACGATAATCTTACTGACGCTGACAGATTTGCAAAGATAAATGGAGTGACGAGAGAATTTGTCGTACAAGTAATAACCTAATGTCAATATAATGGCTGTCTGGTTTTTACACAAGTAAAACAAACACAGAAGCATTGGACATCAAATAAGACAACAGGACACACAATAGAAGCCTCTGAAATGTGTATATATAGAACAACTGAAAAAAACTGGGTGGAAAAGAAACGAAAACAAACAAAGAAATATGTAATCATCTGGAAAAAAAAGAACGACAAATTATAATTTGAAAAAAAAAAGAACTTAAATTTTTGTAGAACATGTGAAGAGACACAAAACACCTACTGAGAGTCATCATGGAGGGGAAGGTGCAAGGTAGACAAGGCAGAGGCAGACCAAGACTAAAGTGGGTGATAACATAAAAGATGTACAGTTGAACCTATGACAATATGCACCATCAAGACAAGAGGCAGAGCAAAATGGCGCTCCATGGTAACCAACCTTCGATGAGGAGACTGCTTTACTCAAATGAATGAATGACGCTCCATGGAAGCCAACCTTCCATATGGAGACAGCTTTACTCAAATGAATGAATGACGCTCCATGGAAGCCAACCTTCCATATGGAGACAGCTTTACTCAAATGAATGAATGACGCTCCAAGGTAATCAACCTTTGATGTGGAGACTGTTTTACTCAAATGAATGAATTACGCTCCAAGGTAATCAACCTTTGATGTGGAGACTGTTTTACTCAAATGAATGAATGACGCTCCATAGTAACCAACCTTCGATGTAGAGACAGCTTTATTCAAATGAGCGAATGACGCTCCATGGTAACCAACCTTCGATGTGGAGACAGCTTTACTCAAATGAATGAATGTCGCTCTATGGTAACCAACCTTAGTTGTGGAGACAGCTTTACTCAAATGAATGAATGTCGCTCCATGGTAACCAACCTTAGTTGTGGAGACAGCTTTACTCAAATGAATGAATGTCGCTCCATGGTAACCAACCTTAGTTGTGGAGACAGCTTTACTCAAATGAATGAATGTCGCTCCATGGTAACCAACCTTCGATGTGGAGACAGCTTTACTCAAATGAATGAATGGCGCTCCATGGTAACCAACCTTCGATGTGGAGACAGCTTTACTCAAATGAATGAATGGCGCTCCATGGTAACCAACCTTCGATGTGGAGACAGCTTTACTCAAATGAATGAATGGCGCTCCATGGTAACCAACCTTCGATGTGGAGACAGCTTTACTCAAATGAATGAATGGCGCTCCATGTGAACCAACCTTCCATATGGAGATTGCTTTACTCAAATGAATGAGAATGTGACAACTCTACAGGGTTACGTCCTAGCCTTCTCAAGCTTCGAACCCACCGTCCGCAGCTGGATGATGGAATGATATGATTTAAGTACGCTCCTTGTTCTTTAAATGTAAAGTTATATTTAGTCAAATTTGATTTTAAAAATAAAAGTACATGTAATGTACAGTGCTTTTATTCAACTCAGCTTTACGCAGTACCTGCATATTTGGCATGTTTTTTTTTAATATTAAAATTCCAATTTAATGACAGTAAAAATAAACTTCGTGGTTTTGATGAATATCTTCCAGATAATAAATTCCCAGACATAGAACTTCCTCTAAAGTAAACTTTGGACACAATTTCTGTATCTTCCAGTGAAAGTGGTTTCTCTTAGATGAACCTGGTAGTAACTTCATCTAGGTCATGTCTGCTTGTACGGACAAGATCTGCGCTGATGGTCGTCAGGAAAGTGGGTTATCTCACCAACTAGAGTAGTCATTCAGTGGATACCTTCACGCTGTAACATACACGGGAACGAACGCGCAGACAAATTAGCTAAAGAGGGAGGGAGATTACCACAAGAGAACCATCCGCTCAGTTATGATGAAGCCAAATCCATCCTCAAGGGTCAGTTCCATGAAAAATGGGAACGAGAACATCCAAAGCATAACGAGAGTGACGAATACCACCAACTATCAAGGAGGGATCAAGTCATCATACTTCGCCTACGCACTGGCCACAATAGATTGAGAAATCACATGTTCAGTAAAAGTTCACCAAATTCAAAATAAGTACAACCAGCCTATGCCACTGTACACTGGACAATATTACTGCAAAACATGTTCTACAGGATTGCCACCAGTACACAGACCTGAGAAGACCAATGTGGTCCACGCCCACCTTCCTGGAAGAGAAACTATATGGGGCAATCGATTCGCTTAAACAGCTGCCTTCATGAGAGAGTCTGGAATCCTACTCTGATTGAGTCTTGATCGCAGAGAGAGAGAGAGAGAGAGAGAGAGAGCGAGAGAGAGAGAGCGAGAGAGAGAGAGAGAGATCTCACCAACTTCATTCCTAAGAATTATGTGTGTTCATGTCTACTCCAAGGTAGTCATTCTACAGCTGATACCAAAGCAAGAACGACCTAGAGACGATGAGGGCATATCAGAGGATATGTTGAAATTGTGAAAGTTGCTGTAAAATCATCACGGTGAGTAACGCCCCTTTTGTCCCATTAAAAAAGCAGTGTAATAATAATCTAAAATATACGTTCAGCTCTAGCAATTATGTAGAGGACTGCTCCTAAGTCGTTATATAGTTCAGCTCTAGCAATTATATAGAGGACTGCTCCTAAGTCGTTATATAGTTCAGCTCTAGCAATTATGTAGAGGACAGCGCCCAGGTCGTTATATAGTTCAGCTCTAGCAATTATGTAGAGGACTGCTCCTAAGTCGTTATATAGTTCAGCTCTAGCAATTATGTAGATGACTGCTCCTAAGTAGTTATATAGTTCAGCTCTAGCAATTATGTAGATGACTGCTCCTAAGTAGTTATATAGTTCAGCTCTAGCATTATGTAGATGACTGCTCCTAAGTAGTTATATAGTTCAGCTCTAGCAATTATGTAGATGACTGCTCCTAAGTAGTTATATAGTTCAGCTCTAGCAATTATATAGAGGACTGCTCCTAAGTCGTTATATAGTTCAGCTCTAGCAATTATGTAGAGGACAGCGCCCAGGTCGTTATATAGTTCAGCTCTAGCAATTATGTAGATGACTGCTCCTAAGTAGTTATATAGTTCAGCTCTAGCAATTATGTAGAGGACTGCTCCTAAGTCGTTATATAGTTCAGCTCTAGCAATTATGTAGAGGACAGCGCCCAGGTCGTTATATAGTTCAGCTCTAGCAATTATGTAGAGGACTGCTCCTAAGTAGTTATATAGTTCAGCTCTAGCAATTATGTAGAGGACAGCGCCCAGGTCGTTACATAGTTCAGCTCTATTAATTATTTAGAGGACTGCTCCCAGGTGGTTATATAGTTCAGCTCTAGCAATTACGTAGAGGACTGCTCATAGGTCGTTATTCTGCGGTTGATACCCATAGTAGGAAGCGACCTAGTGACGACAAGGGTATATAAGAGGATATGTTACAAGTGGAGAAGTAGATAAAACAACATCTTCAAGGTCAGTGCTGGTACCTTTTTTCCAGAAAAAACACTGGTAATATATACCGTAAAAGTAAAACATAGTAGCCATATAATGACAGAGCGACGGACAATTAAAGCAGGCAGAGGAATTCAAATAACTAGGAAGTCTAGCGACAGAAGAAAGAAAAGAAAAACCTCGGTCTCCCAATCTGGTGGTGGGAATATGATGTTAGTGTCCATATTTTAAAATAAACCTTCCGCACATAATTAATTTGTGGGGTAATTTTTAGCCAGTATTACGCCAGTGCTGTCTTTATTTCTCTGAAATATCCGGTACCCATTTGAGGCTGGATGAACCTGGAAGCTGGGGATTAATCAGATCGAAGCCGTAGTAGTCGCTACTTCGAGCCAAGCTATTGAGCTGTAGTGCTGGAGCCTCCTAGGGGTCGTCGTTGCGTCATCATATTGCAGTTGTACACCATTCTTGTGAGATTCTAGCCAGAGTGTTTTGTTAGCGATGTTCTTAAAACCTCTCCGTAAATCTTGCTACCTCGCAAAACTTAGCGCCGCTGACCTTCGGATCCACTTCAACTCTTGTGCTATTGAGTTGTAAGGCGACGACACCAACATGTCAGCTCGTTCGTTAAATAAGTCTACCAGGCTACAGCCCAACAAAGGCCTCATTTAAGCTCGGTGGGACCCTAAACTAGCTAAGTTAGATGAAACTTTGAGGCCCCATGTTAAAAGATTAACTCCTGAAGGTATCCATCATAGATTACAACATAACAAAGTTGATACCCTCTTGGACTGTGAAGCTCTAAGCTGTAGCTTATGACTAAATCAGGCCGTGGGCCAAACCAGTCCACAGCGTAACGGTTCTCTCTGCAACCCAAACGAAATATATTCCCACATCTTTACCACGGTGTTCTTAACTTTCACTGGGAAATGTTCCAACCACGAAGGGGAGGGAACATCTTGTGGGTGTCGTTATGATCAATTGATGGCTCTACCTTTATTCCTCTTCCTCTTATATGCGTTATTGTGGGTGTCGTTATGATCAATTGATGGCTCTACCTTTGTTCCTCTTCCTCTTATATGCGTTATTGTGGGTGTCGTTATGATCAATTGATGGCTCTACCTTTATTCCTCTTCCTCTTATATGCGTTATTGTGGGCGTCACTATGATCAATTGATGGCTCTACCTTTATTCCACTTCCTCTTATGTGCGTTACATGGAGACCAAGACGCGCCTTACAGCAGCAGAGCTGGAAGTTGTCAGCGACCCACAGCTGATGGCTTGCGCCAGGATCGGTGAACCAGAACCATCCAGATCCTGTTCCACCTCTCCGTGGTGACTCCACTAACAGACTAATAATCTGTTTAGTTTGGCAAAGCGAGTAGGGATCGAAGAGGGAAAACAACCCGGTACTGAACAATGCCGTGCTGAAGTCGGATGTGTGGGGCGAAAGGCGCAAATATCACAGTTATACTGCAAACCACAACACAACACAGACACGCCCACATAACGTTCTTTTAAGGGCGGATGACGAAGACATGTTATCCTTTAGTCATTGGGCGAACGCCAGCAAGCACATACGTTATATAACCTATTGTGCTATATTTTTGTTGTCCAATTAATCTGTTCGGATGAATAGAAAACTGTTGTCATACTCTGAAACATATGATACAATATAAGATAGGCCTCCGATATTCTCGCAAAACTCTAGCCAAAATATTGTATATGATAAGCAGAATTAGTAAGACAATTAGGATAATTCCTTCACTCCAATCCCTCTTGTGTTTTCCCATCTGTTCTCGAAGTAAACTTTGGCCTTCCAATTTGGAATCCGTTATCCGTGTAGTTTAACTATTCTTACGTCCCCTGTATAGTGCTAGCACTACTACTTTGACAAACATTCATATTTTATTTGTTAATACAAATTATTTTCCCACTGGAAGTTACATACTGATGTGATATTTTAGATTTATTACAATTATTTTATTTTAACGAATTATTAAGCTTTTAATCTTTTGTGATGTATATTACGTGATTACCGTCTTTCTACTTTCTTGTTCAACAGTACAATTTGAATACATATGATTAACTGACATCGTGTATACGTAATATTACATAGTATCTTGAAAAGTTATTTTTTAAAGTACGTTATCTGTGCTTTATAAACACAATTTCGGTCAAAATGAATGTATAAATGGATAGCATCTGTTCATGTTTGATGACAGAAACCATTTGTCAACTTCTTTCTGGCCGAAACGGTGTCACACGTGTTTTACCCAGATTTAGCATTTCTTCGTGGTTTTTTTAAACTTCTGTTATTGATAGCTGAATGCAAATATATTTTTTTGTCAGCAAATTTTGACAATCATATATATTACTCTCTTTTAAAATAAGAATAAGTTATCTCCATTTATTTCTGCTATGAAAATAATGAAGTTTTTGGCAGCGTTATTTCAATAAATGAAGCTTACCGGGATCATATTAAAACTAATATTAAACTACGCCTTGCTTTAAATTTTGACATAATAAATTAGTGGCAAAAAGCACATCTATCTAACTGCTGTAAATATGCTTATCAATCTTTTTTTTTAAAAATAATTTATTTTAATTTATTGTTATAATATTTGTATAATCACGTTTTAAAAATAAATAAAATAAATTAACCTGAAAAATTAGTTGCTTGTACATTTAGCTTCCTCTAGCAATAAATCTGGAATAGCGTGAGAAGCCGAGCAGAAGTAGCAAAAGTTTGTCAACTACGACAAGTTGATAGAACTTATTTCAAAGTTGTGAAACTGTGATTCATAAAAGTATTTCGTGGTAAGAACTAGACACCAGCATCTTTGGATTTCTTTTTATTGATTTTAAGGATCTATCAACGAGGTAAGCATTTTAACTTGTGTGTGTCGACCAATTGTGTGTAGAGTCCCTTGTCTAAAGTAGGCTAAAGTAGTCGTAGGGGGTCCCATGAATGAATTTGGCTTGATCGAATCAAACTTGGGTGGGCTAGACATTCACTTCAGCATTTGCTGTCTCATCATTTCATTTGTATTGAGTCGAAAAGGCTTCACGGTCTGTTTGAATAACAGCAGATCTTGAATCTTCATTATGTATGATTCTAATTCTATTGTAATTGTTATTGTCAAATAATGTAGTTTACTGAGTTTACAGACAGCAGACAGTAGTTTTTTTAGTTTAAATGTTAAATGATTAAATGTGTAAATCAGATCGTATAGTATCTCGGTATTAAAAAAGAACTTATAACTAACTTTAACACAAATCTTATTCTTATAACAGCAGAACTTATATTATAATTGTAATTAGTAATTCACTCATTTCATTTAATTTCTAAGCGATAATTATAATAAAAATAAACATATTAATATTTAACCTAAAAATAACACTGTAAAAATAGTAATTAAATTTCATTGACTAACTTCATCAACCACGTACTTAATAACTTGGACATATAATATTATAATATAATGATTAATTAGTCAAATCAGTAAATATTTCAAGTAATTATCTATGGGTAAAAATGATAAAATATAAACTTATTATCTGTGAGGTCAAATGTCGTGGTAATAAAATAAAATACTTATTAGTAAATCAGTAATTTTTCAAAAAAGGTGGTGATAGAATGCATGACATGGTGCCTGAGTCTGTTTAAGTAAGCTTGCAAGATAATATAATATTGGGTTCTCATCATGAGTTTATTAAGAAAGGAATATTACAGACCATGGTTGAAGTTACTCTCTGCAACAACATATAATATTAAAAAACATTAATTGAGGTAGTAATGCTGCTCATAAGAAGTAAGTAGATTTCAGTATGTTAGATTGGGACAGTTTGAATACTCAGTGCTTCAAAAGGTGTCAAATGCATCCAGCACGAATGGATAAAAGCCTCAAATCTTGAAAAACTCTTGGATACACTGCCCAGTTTTTGTTGTTGTTTACATAAACCAGATTGATATCTCTAGTGAAGTCTAGAGTGACTGAATTTTGCATCAATATAACATTTTTAAATGTGCCTGAATACTCATGACATGGGACCTTCTGTTTTTGCTGTTTTTGAGAGGGCAAGACTGGATCTCACTATCAGGGGAGATTAAAGCCACAAAGGTACCAACGATTTGAAGTGACAAATTCTCATCATCTTTGGTTGGATTTGAACCATGGACTCTCTTGTCTTGGTGGTGATGTCTTACCTCTTAGATCGCTCAAATTCCCTACTGCTCAGTCATACTAGAGTTTTCAGAAACAAAAGAGCTGCCCATGGTGCATCTGTTGTAGGAATAATGGATATGTGTATGGGTGATGTCTGGAAAGCCTTCACCAAATGAATGCGGATATTGATAAGGTTTCATTGAGAACACAGACTTGAGACTGCATCAGCTTATAATACAACACCGGACACACAAAAATAACAACACACTATGGCAAACAGGTGTGGTGTAAGCACTGCGTGGAAGCTTCTGGAACATTCTGTGTGCTCACATTTCACATTCAAAGTAGTTTAGCTCCTGTAGATTTGCCCTGAGTGATGTGACGTCAACTGTAAGAACTATGAATAAATAAGCAACCTTACAAATATGGTAGTAGTCACATTAGGTAGTTTTATTGAAAATAGTTTCAAATAGTACAAATGTAACATAATAATCTTGTGAATGCTTTGTAAATTCTGTACTGGTTTACATTGTTAACACATAGTGAAATATATAATTGCCAGTGGATTAACAAAGGCATGACTCAGAAGTGCAGGCTAGTCTCAAATTTCAACTTATTTTTTCTTGCGAGGTGTAAAGTGCATGAGGCCTTTAATATGTTGGTGATGAGGTGGCCAGTATCCTTTCACACGTTGTACCATCCCTAACAATGAGTCAGATGGTATATACAACAGCTTGACCGTACATAGAACATACCCTTAGTTTAAAAAAAAAATAAAAATAAAGAAGAGACCTAATTATCTCCATCTTCATAACTCTCATAACTAGAACAATAAGAAAGATAAATACCACCGAAATGAAATGTGTCAGAAGAATGACAGGAAACTTGCTTAAGGGACAGAGTAAGAAACACTGACCTGAGAAATAAACTCAAAATTGAACCAGCCATCGAATACATAAAGAAACAACAGATAAAATTGTTCGGTCACATAACAAGACAAAAAGAACTAACAATGAATCAAAAAGAGCCATAAACAAATGCTACGAAAATGCCAGAGTAAGAGGAAGACTGAGAAAGAGATGGATAAAGGGAATACTAGAGTCACTAGGAGGGATATCACCAGAAGAGGCCAACAGAAGAGCAAAGAATCACAGATTGCATCTCCCTTCGATGCCAACAGCATAGGTGGAAGGATAGAAGAAGAAGATGACTCTCATGTTTATTATAGATGTATATATTACAGTTGAATGGTATAATTCATGAATCAGACTGGTTTATGGTGAGAGGGTTGTTATGTGGAGGGATGTGTTGTTTACACTGATTTTTATGGGTGTTGGCAATGTTAGTATTTTTGGAATTATATTTATATTAATTAGTTAATATCAAACATCACAAACTACAATGTCTATTGTTTTAATTGTTAGATTAAAAATTATCTTTCAGAGCTATTATTAGCAGGTGGAAACATCCCTTCCTTTCACATTTGACAATCAGCTTTGAGTTGAGAGATAATTTGTAATCTTCTGCCTGACATGCTTTTCTATTCTGAATGTTTTTTTTTTTATATATCCAAATCCAAAGTAAGCCCACATTAATAACAAAGCAAGCCCTCATGTGGGAAACAACAGGTACGAGGAAAAGAGGCAGACCCAGAGAGACACTGTGAAAAACTTTGATCAGAGAGGCAAGAGCGGCAGGAATCGGCTCCCTCAATGAGATAGAGTTGCTTGCACAGAAAATAAGACAAATGGCGAGATTTGATAAAAGATCTTTACAAGGATTGAAAACTGCTAGAATAAAAATTTAGATAAGAGAAAAGAGTATCTGTGTCTATGCCCTATGTACCGGCTATGGCTCGAAAGGTTAATAGATAGATAGTATCCAAATCCGTATTTTTCAAGAATGCTCTCATAGTGTTTGTTGTTAGTTATATGGTCTGTGTTTTGATATTTCTGTCTTGTCACACCATCAAATTTCTTTTGTTCTTAATAGATTCTATGAAAGGGGGGGGAGGGTGTGTAATCAGTGACATCATCTTCAGCTTGGTGGTGATAGACTAATGCTACTGTTATTACTACAACTTTTACTACTAACAGAGTACACAAATTAAAAATAAAATGGTACAGCAACATTTGAGGCAGCGTTGATATTAAATTCAGAGGACGAAAAAGAAAGGAAACTAGGCCAGGCACCACGAGTACATCTTGTTCATTCTGCAGTTGTATCTGTCTATCCAATATTGGCAGATTCAGCCATGGGAGATGTTCAGTAAATCAGCATGCAGCATAAGACACTAATATTTTACCAAACTACTGACTTATCATGGTTGCTCTGTTACCATGTCTGTCAAGACACTAAAGGCTATATATATATATATATAAATTACTATTACACCATTACTACTATGTGGAGAGAAGATTGTTTCAAAATGTGTGTTGTTAGAGCACAATCAATATATGGAATCGTGTCCTATAGTCATTTATAACTGTCAATATGTGGAATCTTGTTCTATAGTCATTTATAACTGTCAATATATGGAATCTTGTCCTATAATCATTTTTAACTTTCTATATTGGAATCTTGTTCTATAGTCATTTATAACTGTCAATATATGGAATCTTTTCCTATAGTCATTTATAACTGTCAATATATGGAATGTTGTCCTATAGTCATTTATAACTGTCAATATATGGAATGTTGTCCTATAGTCATTTATAACTGTCAATATATGGAATGTTGTCATATAGTCATTTATAACTGTCAATATATGGAATCTTGTTCTATAGTCATTTATAACTGTCAATATATGGAATCTTTTCCTATAGTCATTTATAACTGTCAATATATGGAATGTTGTCCTATAGTCATTTATAACTGTCAATATATGGAATGTTGTCCTATAGTTATTTATAGTTGAAGTTATCATTAGCCTGTCCGGAGGAAGTGTGTGTGTGACTTTATTGAGCCAAATCTCAGTGTTGTCAGTGAAAGTTTCTCGTTGTCTAGCTCTGTTGCTTGTCTAGTCTGGAAGGATTCATCAATGTTGTGCTCCCCTTGCCTGCTATATTGATCTCTTCTCTACATTCAAGGAACAATACCCTCCATTATTGTTTTTTCTATAAAATAGTGTAACATAAATAGTAGGTTACAATTTGGGCCACATTTACTTATTTCTGTTTCAGCTTTTGATATTATTTGAAAAAAAAAAAAATATTTATGGATGTAAGTAGTTTGATGATTTAAGCTTCTTGTTCAGAGGAATGTGGTTTTGAAGCCCTTTAAGGCGTAGTTCATTCATTAATATGCCCCATGTCAAGAGGCATTGGATATCATGTCTCTCTTTAGTGTTTTTGTGCATGTAGTTTCACTGCAATTGCTCTCTATTCAGTTAGTTCTAGAAGACAAACTTAAGCATCTGTACAGTGACCAGGGATTGGAATCAAATCACATGTAAAAAATACACATCTCAGTTTGTTCATCAAGTGAAGAGAGCACACTATATTAGACAGGCACTCAGTGGGATCTTGTTACTGAAGTACATCCATTAAAGTTGTATATCATCATAATCAAGTGGCATGCCTGCTGGTGTAGGTGATCATGTCTCTCCACAACTTTCAATCACGACAGGTTTTTTATCATTACTGTTGTTGACCTTCTGCCAAGCCATTCTCTTAAGCTGTCTGGTATCTTTTCTCTTTGCTTTCCTCTATCTCTTCGTCCCTCAATTTTCCCAGTTGTTACAATATATTCCAGCTGTTCCCTTCTCTTTAAATGACCAAAATTTTCTCAGCAGCGAGGCCCGGCTTGAAACGTCAATTACTCATTGATGAAACAATATGAACACCTCCAAAGTTGGAGTTATCTGCCTGTGCGGCGAGAGACCCCTGTGCACGGCTGCCAGGGATAAATGGATTAACCCGCAGAATTCAGTTCCTAGTCTCTAAGGACTTCGTCAGAGGTAAAACTGGCGAACGAAAAAAAATGTAAAATGAAACCCAACTGATTGGATATTGTGTATTCTCTTTCAAAAAAGATTGTGTTTTTTATGATAGAAGAAGAAAAACAAATTGATAAAGATTCAAAATTAAATGTGAGATAGATTTCCATTATCAATTATTTATCTTAAGCTTGTGGATTGTGTTTGCGCAATGCAGTTTCAGTAGATCTATCTTTTGTACTCACTTGCTTATAATTATCCACTACCATAATCGTTAGTTCTTTCCCCATTATTTATAATTTCATAGTAAACAAACAACAGACGCACTGGCATAATGCTGTAAAATATAGTTTTCCTTTTTTAACTTTTAATTGAGACATTACTTTGCTGATTTCGTCAGAGTTATCTGACTTGCAACCAGTGAGGTACCTAATGACATCCAGTTTTGAGCTTCTCTATAATTTGCGTTCTTAGTTAATAAAACTTGTCGAAATATAAAAACACACAAAAAGAAATGATTGTTAATTGGAGATCTTCGCCCTCTTCCTTGTTTGTCCCCAAAAATTACTCCGCTTCATTGTCTGTACTTAAAGTGAATGAAGATATGTTGTGTTATCAAGTGGCAATAATTTATGTATGTTAACCTTTCTCATTCATTTGACTCTAGCAAGGCATTCTGGAAGCCTGGTTGAGCAGTTAGTCTGCTCACTTACTGATTAGAAGGGTTCTGGTTCATCCAGCCTCTACAAATGTTCACCAGAGATTTTTCTGGGAAGTAAAGGCGACCAGATGTGATACAGACCACATCACTAATGTGCAATGGTCAGAGAAAAATATGGTTACTAACACCATATTCCCCATACGTCTAGCAAAGCATAGAGGGAACCATTTCAGGCATTTTGGGTCATTGGGTTGTTTTTCCTCTTGATCCTTGTCTGTTTCCAGTCTCAACACAGGGATGTGTATGTTTGATCTTCATATATTTTGGTTCCCTGATCACGATACAAGCAGCCAGCTATGCTTCATGAACCACTTTCAGCCCAAAAGCTAGGTGGATGCCTTGGGTTCATTATCAGGCTATTACAATAATCTTTGAACAAGGTGCTCATGAGTTGAAGGAATGTAGGTCTGGAGTTGAAGAAATATCTTTTGATAGACAGAAATGATAACAGTGCTGCAGTCTAGAATGATTACTGATTGTAGATTCAGTCTCATTAGTTGAGTGCTAGATTGATTATTAAGTGACTGTATTCAGTCTCAGTAGTTGTGTGCTAGATTGATTATTAAGTGACTGTATTCAGTCTCAGTAGTTGTGTGCTAGATTGATTATTAAGTGACTGTATTCAGTCTCAGTAGTTGTGTGCTAGATTGATTATTAAGTGACTTTGGATTCAGTCCCAGTTGTTATGTGCTGATTGATTAAGTGACTGTGGATTCAGTCCCAGTTGTTGTGTGCTAGATTGATTATTAAGTGACTGTGGATTCAGTCCCAGTTGTTGTGTGCTAGATTGATTATTAAGTGACTGTCGATTCAGTCCCTTAAAAAAAAAAAAAGTAAAGTACCCCCGTCACGCCAAGTGGCGTATAGGGAAATATGGTGTTAGTGACCCTATATTTTACAGACCTTCAGCATATGATTTTTGGGGTAATGTGGTCAGTATTACGCCTGTGCTGCTTTAATTTCCAGAAAAAAATCCGGCACCCATTAAGGCTGGGTGAACCCGGAAGCCGTCGGTTGGGATCGAACCCTACCCTTGTCCGTGATAGTCCAGTTCACTAACCACTGAGCTATCGCGGCTATTCAGTCCCTTAGTTGGAGAATATAGTCACTGCAGGAGAAAAGCACTACACCCCATGACCATAATTTGCTGTGTTCTAATCAGCTACGTAGAAAACTCGATTGCTGTATTATAATGATATGAACTCTTGCACTAAAGCTTTCAGAAGGAGTAAGTCTGTTCATCAGAGTTGGACCCGTCCAGCATGTTTGACGTCGCATCAGTTTCTATAGGGAGAGAGGCGATGCCTGCCTTGACAGCGTCTTCCTGTTACCTTCTGAACCTGAGTGCTCGTGAAACATTCTCACTGACTACTCTGCCACTCCACAGCCAACTAGAGATTTATTTAGGCCTGCGGGCTGAGAGGGAATTCCCCGAAAAACCTCCAACTATCATGACGTTTTCAGCTTTGCAAGCAGGGGCGGATGTGGATAGAGTGACGTCAGCAGTCTATAGATTCTTCCAGCATCAGAGCTGGAAGTTGTCAGCGACCCACAGCTAATGGCTTGCGCCAGGATCGGTGAACCAAAACAATCCAGACCCTGCTCCACCTCTCCGTGGTTCCTCTTGTAACAGACTAACCTGTCTAGTCTGGCCAAACGTGCAGGGGTCGAAGAGGGAAGACAACCCGGTACTCAAAAACGTCGTGCTGAAGTCGGATGTGTTTGGCCGAAAGGCGCAAATATAACAGTTATACTGCAAACCACAACGTAGACGCGTCCACGACTTCCTTGTAAGGGCGGATGGTGAAGAGTTCTAGTCTACCACGTACTCTAGAATACTTTAGTCATCGGGCGAACGCAACCAACCAACCAGATTCTTATAGCTGAAAACGTGACGTTAGTTGGAGGGTTTTCCGGTTTTATTTTCTGCCCGGGGGGCCTTAGTAAATGTATAGCTGGCTGTGGCTAGACCAAGTTACCATCATTTAATGGTTCAAGATGTCGCCACTCGTCAGACTGGCAGAGCCACGCCTAATCATAGAGATACTTGCCACAGTCCTGCACCTGCTGGACTCATTATTTGGAGCCAGCTTTGAGTGATGTTTAGATCTTTTGGCAAAAAAGAAGCTTACATATACTATTTTAAAAATGTACCCAAACGTAGCATGTTAATTAATATGTACATATGGCACGGTAAACAATCAGCAACAGATGCGATACGACCCACTGTAGACAGAGAGTTGTGGAAATACATGATCGTCGACGCCAACCGGGTTCGATCCCCGGCAGTGGCGGATTATTTTTTTCGGACTGACAAGGCTCCAGGGTTCACCCAGCCTCTAAAAATGGGTACCAGAGATTTTTCTGGGATGTAAAGGCGGCCTGGCGTGATACCGACCACATCACCCAAGTATGTGCCGTGGTTATAGAAAAATATGGTCACCAACACCATATTCCCCATACGCATATCAAGACGTAATGGGAACCTTTACTTACTACGCCAACCGGTATGGCACATGATGTTTAATTGCATTTGATCTTCGATGCGTTTTGATGATTAATAATCGGCTATTGTAGCAGCTGGCATCACGGTGCCGGTATCTTCCGTCACGGCGAACACATGTTCTTCTCACTCCACTCGAAGAGAAAGAAAGAAAGAAAGAAAACAGGAGACGCGTTTATCAAGAGCAACCTGCCGAAATGTATAAACAATGCAGTCAAGTCTCGCTGGTTAGGCTCCATTCACATGAGATGACGTAGCCGCCACGTGTTTCTATCTTTGTGTGTTCTCTGCGTGGTGCAAGACGTAGATACACCAGTTGTTATGATGTCATCGTTTATTGCTGTCAGATACACCAGTTGTTATGATGTCATCATTTAATGCTGTCAGATACACCAGTTATTATGATGTCATCATTTAATGCTGTCAGATACACCCGTTGTTATGATGTCATCATTTATTGCTGTCAGCTACACTAGTTGTTTTGATGTCATAGTTTATTGCCGCCACTTCTGGTGACATTAATGGGTTTCTCTTTATCTCTGGTGTTGCTAATCTTTCTGCTCGTGTTAACACCGTCTTTGAATGTATAACAAAACTTATTGAAATATAATGGTTACGGCTTTTGTCCCATTTATGGGGTTTTCTAAAATGATTAAAGAATAACGGTTGCATGTCCAGTGGAGACGCCACAAGTTGTTAGGGTCAGAGTTACTACTGAAAGATGAACATGTCATTTGTTTGTTTGAGTGATGGTGACAATTGTCTCTTATTTTTTTAACATAATCCGACATCTTGTTTCAATTTCTCTCATTCTCTCTCTCACTTACATCTCCTTCCTTCCGAGTCTTCCGCCATCTGCAACAATACTTACCAAAAATTAACTTCTGAAACGTAATTGATTTTTTTTTTAGTACTCACCCGTTAAGTTGACGTTGGTGCGTTGTGTCGCTAGTTTGTGGTAAAGCAGCGATGTCTTGACCTTTCGGTCCGACGCCTCCGTCTTCGGCATGTGTAGATTTGCTTAACAGTTTATGTTTGCCGGACAGCTGCAGATTTGGCCTACACTTTTCTAACTTTTAACTGTTAATGGTTTTTTAACGTGCGCGAGTGAACAGGAGATTTCCTGCTTCTTGCCGTTATACGAGAGGACTGAACATCGGATCTCACTACCCAGAGACCATGAGATGGGAAATTCAAGAAGAAACCACAGATTCGAATTGAAAATTCCCATCGCTTGTGTCGGGATTTGAACCCTGGCCCTTTTTGTTCAGCGGCCTACGTCTGACTCCTCTAGTCCACTTGAGAGTTTGCTACCAGTGACACGTAAATTAAAGTAAACTGTAACGATTTCCTCTTTACCATACTATGCATATGGGGAAATATGGCGTTAGTGACCATATTTTTCAATGACCACAGCACATTTGTGGGTGATTGTGGTCGGTATCACGTCAGGCGTCCTCTGTTTCCCACAAAATTAAATCCGTGGTACCCATTTTTAGAGGCTGGTTGAACCCCCCAGCCTTGTCGTTCCCAAAATAATGCGCCACTTCTTGGGATCGAACCGGACCCTTATGATCAGGAAGCGAGCACACTGACCACTCAGCCACCGAGAATATTAATTGGGGCTCAGTAATCCAGGAAGACAGAAATAAAGAAACGGTTCATCAATAAGAATACTGACATTTAAAATGTATTCCATTTGTGAGGTTTGCCAAAGGGTGGATTGTGGTAGGCTTATATGGGGACTCAAGACTGTGCACACGATGCAGTCACCGCATGGTGTACAGGTAAAAAAAAAAAAGTAAAGTACCCCCGTCACACCAAGTGGCGGCGTATAGGGAATATGGTGTTAGTGACCATAAATTTTACAGACCTTCGGCACATGCTTTTTGGGGTAATGTGGTCGGCATTACGCCTGTGCCGCTTTACTTTCCGAGAAAAAAATCCGGTACCCATTTAAGGCTGGTTGAACCCGGAAGCTGTCGGTTGGGATCGAACCCTACCTCTTGTCCTTTGTAGCGTTCACTAACCACTGAACCATCGCGGCTGGTGTACTGGTTAGCGTTTCAGTATTTACTCATTCTCAGATGTCCCGTTTTTATTGTGCTCGGGTTGCTTGTCCTTTGCAGACCCCTGCACCCATCACAACCCGTCGGAAAGAATTATTGTCTCAGCCTTTTCTTCTATTTCTTCTGTTGTAAATGTCAAAATCTCTCTCTCTCTCTCTCTCTCTCTCTCTCTCTCTCTCATGTCTTGAAATCACATGCTTGGCCTGCCCGTGCCTCGTTATGGTTTTCGGGAACCGTGCTTTCCATTATTATTCATTACAGACCTTGTCATAAAAAAAAATAGTTATTTTAAATATCTCCAGGGGAATAGGTGGTCTAGAGGTAAGAGGCCGGCCACTTGACAGGAACGTGCCAGGTTTGAATCCCACCACATGCGGTGAGAATTGTTCACTTCATGGATTAACTCTCTTTCTGTCTGTGGGTTGTGAGACCCGATGTCAACCCCTCCGGGATAACTGCGAAAAACTGAAGGTCCCGTGTGCATTCTGCGTACGTTAAAGAACCATTGGCAGTTAACAGTCAAAAAGATTAGATGTCCAGGCTAAAATGGTAAGCAAATCTGCTCTTGCTGATGACGGATGTGTCGAGCCGAAATGTCCATATATCGCTGTTTTGTCGCAAGTTAGCGACACAACGCACCCACTTAACAGATGACCGTCAAGAAGAAGAAATATCTCCCATTGGTTAGCGGGCGGGGAGGAGAAGGGTTGTGTAAATGATAACCCTGTTCAATGACGTGCACAATTCACACGCATCAAGTACCTATTTACGAGAGAGTTCTTTTCTTGTTGACTTCACCAGAAGATTAAAAAAAAACGATAGCGTAGATGTATTGTAAAGGTAAAGTAAAATACCCCCGTCACGCCAAGTGGCGTATAGGGAAATATGGTGTTAGTGACCCTATATTTTACAGACCTTCAGCGCATGATTTTTGGGGTAATGTGGTCAGTATTACGCCCGTGCTGCTTTACTTTCCCAGAAAAAAATCCGGTACCCATTTAAGGCTGGGTGAACCCGGAAGCCGTCGGTTGGGATCGAACCCTACCCCTTGTCCGTGGTAGTCCAGTTCACTAACCACTGAGCTATTGCGGCTCAATAGATGTATTGTGGTATACATCATATTGCGATATTTGCTCATTTCAGACCGACATATCCGTCTTTGGTATACCTTTTTCTTTGGGTATCTTGCTCTCCTTCCATCTTCTTCTCTTGACCACACTTTTATGGTTTGTTTCCAGAGACAGCGCTAAGAGATGGAGTTAGATCTTGATAAACTATAGTAGTATGGTTATAACCACTGATATTGGCGCGGTATTTTCCTAGTTTAGGGACATAAAGTTCTTCATCTCCTCCTCCTCTCTCTCTCCCCCCCCCCCTCCCAGTCAGCGTCACAACAAAATTACAGCGATTTTCAAATAGTAAAAATTATATTTCTATGTTCATCACTGACGCAATTTATCTTATTTTTGGGTTAGGGAACATATGACTGGCCTCGCGTTGTTTCTCTTTTCTCTACAACTAGGACAGATTCATAAAATGACAGATTAGAGGCAATGTCACTCGAGTGGACAGTGTCACTCTTCCGAACTGAAATAATTTTCTGTCTCAAAACTAGACTTAACGCAGGCAGTCAGCTATGAGTCGCTGAACACTTTCATCTTAGGTGGTGAAGAGTGCTTTGTCTGTTTTTTTTTTTCTCTTTAGAAACGCTTTATTTCTCTATCTCTCCCCTCACACCGCAATATAGTGCTATATTTTTTCTCAAGAAGTAAATATAATTTCTAAAATTAATATTCATCCTACCTATTTCTCTCCCCCACCCCCCAAAAAAATCTACATATTTTTTATGTAGGAAAAGTTGGGCGGCTTGGCTTTGTGCTGATCGTGACGTCCCCCATAAATGTTAAAACGGTCATTTAGTCCGTCTAATGGCTCACGGGTATAATTCACCTGTTTAATATTTACTTCATATAGCATGTTGACACAAACATATCAGCACTCAGTAAATCGTGACAGATCTGTGTGTGTACTTTATACACATCCTGTACAGGTATCCAGTGGTAATATTTCCCCCAGTGTCCTCCTTCTGGCTATTATAGAATATATTAAAATGAGATCCTGGCTAACAAGCCTCAACCAGTGTCTTTTGAATTCCTTTCAGGCAGGTTGTTACAATCTCTCGCTAGACTGGTCTGCAGTGAACGAGTGTATAGAGAGGGCCCACGTTTAAGTTGTATCTGCGGTTTTTGATGGTGAACGAGAACGGGACACCACCGATTGAGTTGTGTTGTACAGCTTGTGACCTGTGGAGCAACAGGAGGGACAGTAGGCCTGTGTGTTGGTAATTTGTTATCAGTGATTCTCACTTTGTCAGCAGAAGGAAAGAACAAGTAGACGGTGGTAAAGTCTTAGGATAGCGTCGTTCTACAAACGTGTTATCTCCCCTGATTGACCGCACGTATTTGAATGTGTCAACTCGCTTCTAGTTTGTGTGCATTTAATTCAATTTTTTTTCCAGCAAGATTTTGGGTAGGTATTCCTAACGACAACCGTAACCTATGGGTCTTCTAATGACACATTAGAGAACGACCGAATTAAGTGTACGGAGACGTTACTCCGAGCAGAAAGACACTAAAGTAGCACATTACCGAGACCAATAGTTGTTGTATGCAGAATGCTCAGTGTTTGTGTGTCTATATAATGTTTGATTCCACTGATTCCTTGGGGTAGTCTCTTGAATAATGTCGCAGAGGTGGTTCTTTTTTTTTTTTTTCAAAGACAGATGTAATTTCTGTGTTTGAATTGTTGTCGGACAGCGACATACATTTTTGTTTCATTGTTTTCTTCACTTATTAAGGGCTCTATTGCGTTTTAGTTATAACAAGAGGCTTTACTTTTATAATTGAAATTAATCAACCTCCCTACAATCAGACCAGATACATAGGTACTCAGTGCGTCATAGATGTCAACAAGTTAGCACGCAGATAGATCCTGTAGCTCGCTGACTATCTACATTCCGTGATCCTCCGCCTGATCTTACTAGTAACCACCTACATCTTGTAATCTCCTACCTATATCATTATCATTCATGTATCTTTCTTCTTTATATATTGCTTGTCAAGCTCCAGCGATGGTACTGTTGATGTGCTCCCAGCAAATCTATCAGCTGTTTCATTGACACGGACTCTTGAGTGACCACTATTTGTCATCAAGACTGGTCAGATGTTCATTCCCATATTGACAGAGTCAGCCGTTGTGGACTCTACTAATCTTGAGCTGGGGATCTGACACAGTAGCCGATTTATTGAAAACGTATCACAGAAACATAGTGCAGAGAAGCCCCATCTCTCTACCTTCATTATCTTATTATTGGAGATAGCTCCACTTTGTTCTGTCGAGAATGAGAGTAGTACATTCCCACGGGACAGCATTAAGCAGAGGGATTCCTTGGCGTGATTGTCCTAATAGGGGTTATTAACATCCTACCAAATTGTGGGATACTAGGGTTTTGAAGAAAAAATAAATCAGAATCTTTGCGGGAGCTTCGGTGATCTTGAGTTACCGTCATTAGATTCAATTAGATGACAGAAGTAAGGTATCCGTAAGTATGGTCTCGGGGTAAACTAGGAACTCAGTCTTGGAGGTCACTGTTGTTGACTACAATCTGATCGCTCGCTCCAGAGTGGTACTCGAACCTGGTACATTTATTGAGCGTAGACATCGATAGCTCAGCGCCACTAAGATTCCGGGCATGATACAACTTTTGTGAAAGTTTCAACACTTAGAAACGTGCTCAGAATAATATGCTGCGACGAGCATAATTTGTCAATAAATGTTGGTGTTGTCTTTAACTTAGTTAAGACGAGGTTGCAAAAATCGTTGAAGGGTCTTTTTTTTTGCGACTATGGAGCCTCGGTGACTGATTGGTTAGTGTGCTCGCGTTCTGGTCAGAAGGGTCCAGGTTCGATCCCCAGAGGTGGCGGATTTATTTTCGGATCGACAAGGCTCCGGTGTTCACCCAGCCTCTAAAAATTGGTACCAGAGAGTTTACTGGGCAGTAAAGGCGGCCTGGCGTAATACCGATTAAATCACTCACAAATGTGCTGTGGTCATTGACAAATATGGTCACTAATACCTTATTGTCCATAGCCTTACAATACGGAAAGGGGGGGTATTTACTTAATTAGGGTTCTAAACATATCTGAAGTGATCCCACTTCAAATTTAAGTACGGGGGGGGGGGTATTTACTTTATTAGGGTTCTAAACATATCTGAAGTGATCCCACTTCAAATTTAAGTACGGGGGCGGGGGTATTTACTTAATTAGGGTTCTAAACATATCTGAAGTGATCCCACTTCAAATTTAAGTACAGGAGGGAGGGGTGTGTTTACTTAATTAAGGTTCTAAACATATCTGAAGTGATCCCACTTCAAATTTAAGTACGGGAGGGGGGAGGGTGTATTTACTTTATTAGGGTTCTAAACATATCTGAAGTTATCCCACTTAAAATTTAAGTACAGGAGGAGATGGGTTCCCTGATCTTTGATTAGGGAGGGAAAGACATTTGATGTGAGATCTCTAGACCAAGGTCCTCCTAAAGATGTGCTCAAAAGAAATTAATCATTTGATTTGTGACTTTCTCCGGTCTTGACCCCCTGGAGGTTCACCGCTGCCATAGAACCATTTTGTTGTCTTTGCGTTGTTCAAATGAAAAACAAACTAAGCGCACCGAAAACTTGTGAAAGAAGGAATAAAAAAGAACAAACTAATTAAATGCGTCTAAGGTAGAACAGTACAGAAACCAACCCACACAGGTAAATATAAAGAGACAATCAGCTCTTTATGACTCGTTTTGATACAGTCATGGTTATAACCCCTCCTACCACGCACCGATAGCTGACGAAGTCGCTAGTCACATATTTCCGCGCATACAAATAGTTCTGGTAGTCTTTCTCTTCTGTAACATACGTACACACATACACCCACTGGCTTATTTTCATTATCACGGTGTCCTTCGTAGAAACTCTACACATAAACATACACCAAATCCCACGTTTCGTTTGTCTCACACACTTTGAATGCTTTGCACGCGTGAACAATGCCGTTTGCAACCTCTGTCGGTGGACTAGCCACCGTAAGTCTCATACTGTTTACCATAATTCATTCAATCGCGCCATTTCTTCCTAGATCTACTCTGCTTCAGATTTGTTTACTAATCTTTGCACGTCAAGTGTGTTCGCGCGCATTCTGGGACCGTATGAATCCGGGTTATTTTATCCTGTTATTTTAGTGGATTGGTTGATGGTAAATTAAAAGTGGTTTCAGATTCTCTTTCTTCTTTTGGTCACGTAATCAGTGGTTGAAGGCTAGGGTTGAAGGAATTAAAAAAAAAAAAGACAAATGTTTGACTTTAAGCCAAACTTCTTCTTCGCGTCCTGTAACCCTGGGGCTTCTCGATGTATCACTAACAGACTTAGTCACCCTTCTCCATTCCTCTCTTATCTTCATTTATTTTTGGACTCTGCAAAGTTCAATCTTGTCCACTCATTGAAGTTATCTTCCCATATCTTTCTCTGTATATCTCTCCTTCACGCCCCTTCCACAGTCCCTCGCAGAATAATCTTTGCTAGACAATCCGATCAAGATACTTTGCCTAACCGTTGCATGTTACGCTTCTTCAATACTTGTAGTCAAATTGTCAAACGATCACCATGTGCTCCTATCGTTTGTTGTATCCTTTTCCTGTTTTTCATTTGTGATCCGTTCTAAGTAGGAGATACCCAGAATTCAACGAAAACATTTCATCTCTGTAGCTTGTATTTCCTTCTGTAGCTCTGCTGTAAGGATCCATGTTTCGCAAGCGTATAGAACAACTGATATAACAAAGGTGCTCATCCGACCGATTTTAGAGCCAATTTTGTATCTTTAATAAAAGGTTTTAGCTTTACAAAGGCTGCTGTTGTTGCCCTGTTCTAGCCGATATTTCATCAAATGTCAACGATGGATGCTTTCATAAATACATGAAGAGCCAGGGTGATTATTTTGGGCGGAAAAAATTTCACTTTTCAACCTGACCCTGGCGTAAGCTAGAGCGATACTGGTATCTTGTTGTAGTGTATAACTTGATATCTCGATGCCTAGAGCGATACTGGTAACTTGTTGTAGTGTATAACTTGATATCTCGATGCTAGAGCGATACTGGTAACTTGTTGTAGTGTATAACTTGATATCTCGATGCCTAGAGCGATACTGGTAACTTGTTGTAGTGTATAACTTGATATCTCGATGCCTAGAGCGATACTGGTATCTTGTTGTAGTGTATAACTTGATATCTCGATCTTTAGAGCGATACTGGTATCTTGTTGTAGTGTATAACTTGATATCTCGATGCCTAGAGCGATACTGGTAACTTGTTGTAGTATATAACTTGATATCTCGATGCCTAGAGCGATACTGGTAACTTGTTGTAGTATATAACTTGATATCTTGTTCCCTAGAGCGATACAGGTATTTTGTTGTAGTGTATGACTTGATATCTCGATCTTTAGAGCGATACTGGTATCTTGTTGTAGTGTATAACTTGATATCTCAATCCCTATTGCGGTACTGGTATCTTGTTGTAGTATATAACTTGATATCTCGATGCCTAGAGCGATACTGGTATCTTGTTGTAGTATATAACTTGATATCTCAATCCCTATTGCGGTACTGGTATCTTGTTGTAGTATATAACTTGATATCTGAATCCCTATTGCGGTACTGGTATCTTGTTGTAGTATATAACTTGATATCTGAATCCCTATTGTGGTACTGGTATCTTGTTGTAGTATATAACTTGATATCTCAATCCCTATTGTGGTACTGGTATCTTGTTGTAGTATATAACTTGATATCTCAATCCCTATTGCGGTACTGGTATCCTGTTGTAGTATATAACTTGATATATCAATCCATATTGTGGTACTGGTATCCTGTTGTAGTATATAACTTGATATCTCAATCCCTATTGCGGTACTGGTATCTTGTTGCAGTATATAACTTGATATCTTAATCCCTATTGCGGTGCAGGTATCTTGTTGTAGTATATAACTTGATTCGTCACAAATACATGCAAGCATCACTGCGTGTCTCGGTGGTCTAGGAGCAAGAGATTCACCTCTGGGCAAGAAGATCTAGTGCTCGGGGTTTCTTTGGCTTCAATTCTGCGCAGTGTCACTCTCCCCCGATCTCAGAATTGTAAGATTCGATGTCTATCCCTCTTGGGTATCGGCGAAATATAGAAGCTCGCATGTGAACTCCGCGCACGTTATAGAAGCATTGGCATTTAAAAGATGAAAAGAATAAACTAAAAAAAGCCATTGTCCTGGCTTTATTGTTTTTAATCTGTCCAAATAGATAGCAGGCCGTACACCGGAGTCTGTGCATGTTGATCAGGTAGGTTCTCAGTGTTTCGAGAAGAACTGAGCACCCATGGATGTGTCGGAGTGCAGAGATTGTGATCATAACATAGCACTATGTGTGAGGATAACATATTTATGTTTTACAAATATTATTTATATTTGAGAGAAAGAAATAATCCCAACGCGTCTCAAGTGTGAAGTATAGGACATAGCGCCTATATTTTGTGAATCTTCGGAACATTTTGGGATAGTGTGGTCAGTATCACAACATGCCGAATTTCTATTCCAGAGAAAAATTGACAATTTCTATTCCAAAGAAAAATTGACAATTTCTATTCCAAAGAAAAATTGACAATTTCTATTCCAGAGAAAAATTCACAGTGCTCTTTGAAGGTTGTGTGAACTGTTAGTTTACAACATATTTACAATAATCAATCAGAGAAGATGATGATCTTGTAAAGAAGTGCAAAATGAAATGCATTTGATCACTTATGTCGATCATCTAGTCTCAGCAAAGACCATCCTTCAGTGAGCTGTGAACAGAGCTAGAAGGAGAGGCAGGCTGAGAAAACAAAGATGGGAGGATAATATTAAAGAATTGATCGGGCCTCGACTTGACAGTCCTAAAGAATGGCTGAAGATAGAGACAAATGGAGAAGGTTGACGATGTCTGTCAGTGGTGACCCACCTACTCCAGGAGTTATAGAATGATGTACATTTATTAAGATACAAATCTGAGTTTAAAATAAACTTTCTGTTTCGTTGATTTGTCTGTAGAAGGTCAATCATAACAGTTTTACTTATAAGTTAAAGAAAGATGATTATCTTGTTTACTCGTTGCCTTATTGAAGCTCAACATCAGATATTCATCTAGTACAATCTCATCTGCTACTGCTGGATTTTCATAGTTGAGAAGAATGTAGCGAGACAAATAAGTCAAACTGAAATACAATATACGACATCGTAGCGAGCACCAGCAATATCTGTCGATTTCTTTTGTTCATATCAAGAATATATACAATCACTGTCGGCATACCGAGCTAGTTAGCGTGGAAAAAAGCAGACCTAGAAGATGATTGAATAATGCACAGCTGTTAGTTTTCTTCTCAGGGTGGCATTTTGGTTCTAATCTCGAATATTTTGCAATGTGTATATGTAAAGATAATAATAATAAGTAAAGATAATAATACAAATACAAGGCAAAAGAAGCAGAGGCAGACCAAGACTAACATGGACGAGTAACATCAAAAGATGGACATGTCAATCTATGACAGCCTGCACCATCAAAGCAAGAAACAGAGTAGAATGGCGATTCATGGTAGCCAACCTTAGTTTGCGGAGAAGGCACTCGATGATGATGATGATATGTAAAGATGATCTGAGCGTAGTACATTACCCTCAACAATAATATTTGATATTTTATGGGGGTGGTTTCAATTTTAGCACCACAAACAAACTAATGACATGTTTAGTTAGAGTCAATGTGTAGGCAGATATTTTAGTAGAAACATGCTCATAGCTAAAAGATAGATTGGACAATATGTGTTTGAGGGCATGCAATGTTCCCTTTTTTTTTTTTTTTTTTTTTTTTTTTTTTTTTTTTTTTAAACCGCAAACGTTTTTAAATGTTAAGACACAGCTTCTCTGAAACAGTTGGAACATATAGGAGAAGTGTGTACATTTGTATTTATCTTCATGAAAAGATACGAATGAGGAAACGAACTAAAGTATCAGAGACAAACATCTGTCAACGAAACATCATTTATCAGGATGAAACATACTAGAGAGTATAAGTGTTGATACGAACACTTGGTTTTCCTGACACGCTGAACGTCCGACCGAGACTACTTTATAGAAAACAATGAATGCTGGAGTAGGGGTAGATTAAAATCAATTGATGGTAAATCCTGAAGTAGGGATATTGTTAGAACGGACAAAGAAAGTGCAAAACAAAAACATCACATGAAGTACTTATTTGTCCTATCGGTGCCGCAAAGACTAATGGATTAGACACGCTTGTGTGGCTGTATTGTCCGCTTTCATTTGTCTGTTATTTTGTCTACTGAACACATTCGTGTTGTTGAGTTGAATGCGATAAAGACATTCATAAGGAAATCGTAGGTCAGTGTAAATTAAAAGACTATACCCTATTATTCCCAAACTATATTTAGCCTTTTGAGGTCAGGGCACACCCAACTTAGCTATCCGTGGAATTTGTGAATTGAAGCCTCTTGAAGTCTGATTCGTCACTATAATTAGATAACACGCAACAGTGCACAGGCCTGTTTGCTATTCTGTCCAGTCATGCTTAAGGAATAACTCCTGTCATCCTTCCTGTGTCGTGCGGATTGTTTCCCTTCTCCTTATATAATTATATGTGGAGGGATGCATTTCTGTAATCTGTCATCTGTAATGCCTTTCAATTTGACGTGAGTTATTTCGTGAAAACAATTTTGTTCTCCATAAATCTGCATCGCTTTGATGGAACGCGAGATCTTTATGCTTCAATTAGGGATTGAAAATCCCATATGGACATGGGGTTTTAGTGGCGATGTTCAGATTGTGGTAGCATTTCGATAAACGACATTCGATATCAACTTGGGAGAGTGGGCGGGGGAGGTGAGTCATATGATACGATGCAGATTAATTATATCGCGACGTATGGACACGGCAGTAAACGAGACATAAATACATAAAGCAAAGATGTATTGTAGTAGTGAAGTGATTGCCTGACATGCAAATGTTAGTCATGGACAATTAATGGGGCTACAGGAAAAAACTCAAAAAAATAAAGTCGAGATAAATTGAGCCAGCATAAAGACTGCACAGAATGTTACCA
The DNA here is from genome assembly GCA_032433765.1 of Megaustenia siamemsis. Taxonomy (NCBI): domain Eukaryota; kingdom Metazoa; phylum Mollusca; class Gastropoda; order Stylommatophora; family Ariophantidae; genus Megaustenia; species Megaustenia siamemsis. Next base: position 4,667,886 of record JAVIAB010000091.1, on the reverse strand, counting down.
ACAACAGGGGTATGGACAGGAAAGCGAAGTCACGATGTGGTCGTAAGTGAGGCCAGTGCATACCAGGACCGGATGTAAGGCTTGATGAAACCCTAAGTTGGCGCTAAATGAAACTTTGAGCCCCCTTTAAAAAAAATAACATCAGAAGGTCCCTATCATAGATTACAATATAAACACATGAAGGTTTCTATTATAGATTACAGTAAAAACACCAGAATGTCTGTGTCATAGATTACAATAAAACACCAGAAGGTCTATATTATAGATTACAATAAAACACGAGAAGGTCTCTATCTTATATTACAATATCAACACCAGAAGGTCTATATCACAGATTACAATAAAACACCAGAAGGTCTATATCATAGATTATAATAAAACACCAGAAGGTCTATATCATATACATGTATTACGAAATCAACACCAGAAGGTCTCTATCATAGATTACAATAAAACACCAGAAGGTCTCTATCTTATATTACAAAATCAACACCAGAAGGTCTCTATCATATATTGCAAAATCAACACCAAAAGGTCTCTCTAAACTGTAGCTTATTTAGCCTAGGCCCGGCCCTGGTGCACACATAAGATTTCTGAATTGTAGTAGAGAACACAAGCTGTCTGGTTTTTCATGAGAAGAACGTGTGACATGTAGCGTCGGGGAGGAAAACTCTGTATCTTTTACGGTATTTTCCCATTACTGGGGTGGGGGGGGGGAATTGAAGGGCGGAGAATAGAGGCAGTCGTCGCGAGGTGTTCTGGTCTGAGTTTTTGTTTCACTTCCGATAGAAGAATACTTTTGACCCTACCTGGATTCGATCCCGCGTTCTCCTGGTTTGGATCCCAACAAGTTATCGATTCGGCCACCCGCTCAGAGGAGAAAACGAGGACATCAAGTAGTGGAATCTTTACTGTTAGCCACAACACTAGTTGCTGAGATTCCCAAGTAAAGCAGAGAACTGCCAACAGTTTGCTGAAGTGAATACGCCCGTAAAGAGCGTGGCACGAACATAGAAAGAAAATCCACCGTTGCTGTGTGATTTTTGAATGGTCTTTTAATGTTTAATTTGAGCAGAATTGTTTTATAGAACTCTTCCTGCCCTGACGTCACAACACGGAAGTATTTTTTAGCAGAGCATGATGGTTCCGCAAGGGGTTTGGCTGGTCTTTTTGTTTGAGTGCCGTCAGTTCGATCGTTGTGTTCCTCTGTGTATAATAAATGATTGCATTGTGCTACGTCTTTTATCTTGCTGGGCTGTTGGTGGCTCAGTGGTTAGTGTGCTCACGTCTTGATCAGAAGGATTCGTGTTCTATCCCCAAAAGTGGCGGATTTTTCGGGTTGACAAGGCTCGGGGGTTCACTCGGCCTCTCAGAATTGGTACCAGAGATTTTTCTGAGAAATCAAATGGCCTGGCGTGATACCGACCACATTACCCACAAATGTCCCATGGTCATAGATAAATCTGGTCACTAACACCATATTCCCCATACACATATCAAGGCGTGTGGAAGGGGGGGGGGGAGGGGCTTAATTAATTAATTAATTATTATTTTTTTTTTAACAGGGCTGGGTTGCCTAGAGGTACGTCGTCGACCTTTGAACAGCAAGGTCTCGGGGTCAAATACCACCACGGGTGGTGGGAAGTTTTCCAAATGGAATCAGTGGTTTTTTCGTGGCGTTCCCCTTGGTCTCTGGGAAGTGAATCTGACCTTCTGGGATGTCGGCAAAAAACAGAAGCCATGTTAAGGCAGCCTTGGCAGTCGCAGATAGACCAGATTAGCCGCTTCCCGGGCAGACATTTGAAAGCAAATCTACCTATGCTGGAGACGTGTCGGCTTTTAGAGTCGCAAATATGGCGATCTTTCCGTTATCTGGCGATGCAACGCAGCTACGCCCGCTTACCTGATGAACTGGAAGAAGAGAGACCATGCTGCACATCAGTGTATCTTCTTCTTCTACCTTTTTAGCTCCCAGTGGAGCATAGGTCTTCATCAAATACTTTCCAAGTCGTTCTGTTTTTTTTCCATTCTTTTAAGATCATTCCATGTCTTCCCCATCATCTTCATCTCTGCTTCTATCTGTCGTCTCCAAGAATTCCTTGGTCTTCCTCTTTGTCTTTTCCCCTGGTGATTCCAAAAAAGGGCCTGTTGTGTAATACTCTCAGTTGGCTTCCGTAGTGTGTGTCCTATCCAGCGCCATCGTCTTCGCTGTATCTCTTTATCCACTGGTGTTTGACTGGTACATTTCCATAATTCTATGTTAGTGATTTTGTCCTGCCATTTCCATCCTTTTATTCTGCGTAAGCATCCATTAATGAAAGTCTGTATCTTCGTGATTGACAATGTTTTTGTTCTCTATGTTTCACAGCCATATAATAGGACCGCCTTAACATTTGAGGTCTCTTACTTGTAGTCGCATCAGTGCATCTGTTTTCACAATTGTTTCTCTAGGACTGCTTCAGTTCTCCTTGATCTTTCTGTAATGGGGCGACAATTTGTGTTTCTCCTAGAAGCATCAATCTAGCCAGACTAAGTATTCTGTCCACACCAATTTTGTCTCACTTTTTCTTCTCCTCTTTCACTATCTCTCTTCTTCCTTCTCTCTTCTCTTTTTCTTCCTCCTTTTCTTCTTCGTCTACTTCTACATCCTCTCTGTCTCTGTGTTTGCCTGATGACTGCTCTTCTTTATTGCGCGTTCTTAAAATGTCGACCAACGGGTGTGGGTGGGCGTTGTGTTCTGGCTTACAGCAAATTGTGATGTCTACATCTGTTGGTTCAACACATACATCTCTAGTATATCATTTTGTTGGTTCAACACATACATCTCTAGTATATCATTTTGTTGGTTCTTGGTTGCATTCCCCGCTCTATATTGGCTAGAATTGTTTGTTCCCGGGCCCGCTATGACAAGATGGAGTTGGACCTTGATCAATTATGGTTCACTGATCCTGATGCAGGCTGTCATCTATGAGTCGCTGACATCTTTTATCTTATTTGCTGTTGGACATCGTGTGCCCTAATTAAGAAATAAACCATATCTATGAAAATGCACGGAGACCTACTTGAGATAGTATTGTGAAGGCATGAAAAGCAATTGAGACATACACGTATTTAAACAAAGCGTTGAATACGTCTCTATTACACGCATCGTCAGAGAATAACCGAAAACGGAAGTGTATTTTTAGAAACAATTATTATTCCAAGTTTCCTATTCGCAAGTTTAGGCTAATCAGATATGATGGATTAGGGAAGACGTGGGTGGTTTACTTTATTTTATGCGCGACGCCAGGATTTGAAACCTGTCCTCCCGTTTGTCTCAGCTGGGGGATGGGTGGGGGAGACATAAGTCCCTTGCAATTTGTCAGAGAAGAAAAGTCAACCGGTGAGAGAGCAATAGGGTCTTGCTGCAGCACAATATGTGCCGAAGACAAGTGGAGTGTTTACACTCAAACGGCAGTAAGGCTGTTAGGATACCTTTACCTTTTTACCTTTAATCGTATATGCTGGTGTATTTGCGTTGCTGACAAGGGGCAATGGCTGCACGAATGGCAGTTTCTAGGTGCGGGAATGTTATCGAACAATATTTAAAGAAACGAAAACATACAATAATTGACGGTTCAACAAGGGTTGATGAGGCACAATATCGTAGATATCTCAGCTACAGTCACGCCACTCTCCCGTTAGATTGAAGTCTTCTTCGATGCGGAGACGGCGGCTGACACCTTCAATTGTAAAGCTTACCACTGATAACAGCGCCCTACCTGTGTGGAGGTATCGCCATCACCTTGGAAGATAGAACAACAGACGGAGCGGTATGGTTATGGAAGGCCCCGGTATCACTGAAAACGAATTAAAATCCATAATTGCTCAACCGCCCGTGCCAGTGGAATCATCCGAATTAATATCTCATCTCCCAAACAAAGAAAGGTAACTATAGTCCCCATCATAGCAGTCTCAGCACACGCCAAAAGATATAAGGCCAAACCGCACAGAAAGTGGACATATCCATCTGTTCTCCATCATACGATATCATCATTCATCGTAAACATTGGAATATCGAAACATGAAGCGCACAGAGCACTTCTCAGTAGCTCCTGCAACAAGCCGGACTTGGAGTATGAGGAAACTGCAACAAGGAACACTTTTCAGACATAGCCTTTAATGGTTCCTGCCGCCTATCCACCGTATACGCCTTCATCCACTAATGTCAACACCCCACTCATCAAACTATAGCTCGTTTCAAAACATATGCCCAACTTCAAAACGCTATTACTCTCTAACCGTTTGTTAAATACTTTTGAAATTTTCCAAATGTTATTAGAATGCAAAAGACCCTTAAATGTATATTTAACAAATATCTTGCAGCTGCAGTTTTCTTAAAGCGGCGATATTTCTTTGATGTTTGTCAAAATTGTAAATTGTGAACCCCTAAAGAATAGAAATTACCGTAGTTGCTGGTCAACGATTAATTTTCACTAGGTAAAGGCGTGGCCGTAATGGGGAAATAACTGGATAAAACAAAACACCAGGAGAATTATTGTCTGCTCAGTTCGAGGACTGACGATAATAATATCAAGGTATACCTGTATGTCCAATTTTCATAGTTGTGTGGTCCTGAAAAGGACCGTTTGTTGAAATAATTTAAGGTAATATAGGGCCAACCTTGTGGGGGCTATATACTTTCATTCTGAATCAGACGAGTCTAAAAGATTAATAGCTGTTTGGGGTTGAACATTCCACAAACCATCATTTTTCCAATATTCCTCTTCCTGTTTTAAGACGTGGTCTTCACATTTAGCCCAATAATCTTTGTCTATATTTAATAAAGCGAGATTAGCAAGAGTCTTTACATCGCATATTTTGAATGTTGTATTTTCATCTGCCACTTGTCCTTTTAATTTTGCCCAGATTAGTTCTATTGGATTTAAATGAGCATGGTAAGGTGGCAGCCTCAAACTTATATGACCGTGCTCTTGGATAATCTTATCTATTTGAAAAATCTTTGTCCTCTGTTTTTGCTTTACTAGAGATAGTAATTCAGGTTTTAAGTACATGTTATTAAATTGTATGTGCTCCTTTGTGAGCCATATATTAATAGCATCTTTTGTACTGGATGACGTCGGGACTTTATCTTCAAGTGCAACAATGTTGTGGTACGCTGCATTGTCCATTATTAGGCAAGATGGTCGATCTAGTGCTGGGAGAACAGAATTTTCAATCCAATGTTTAAATATGTGACCATTCATCTCAGAGTGATAATCCCGATTGTCTATGGATTTTGAAAGAAAAATGAGCTCTGCATTCTGTATTAGTCCATGTTGTCGACTACCTGCATGAGCAATTATCAAGCGCTGTCCTTTGCTGCTAGGTATTAATCTCTTAATCTTTCCATCTGATGACTGCCATTCCCTTTGGTTAGTGTGGTGAGCATTGATCCATGTTTCATCCAAGTACACAATATCATAACCTTGCTTGCGCACCTCTTTTACTTCACGTAAGTACTTGCTTCTCATGACTACTATATGTGGCTTCTCACAGATGATGTTTCGTCCATTGGAATACTTTCTGAATGTAAAGCCTGCAGCTCTCACATTCCTCCATAATGTAGACTTTGATATTTCAATACTGTTGTTCTTTTTCAGCGATACTTTTAATTTTCTTATTGTAACAGTTTCATTCATACCCAACATTTTGCGAATCTCACTTCTAATAAGTTCACTGTCGAAATTATCCAACATTTTTGCTCTTCCTTGTGATTTTGTATTTTTTGAACATTGACGGTCACGTGCTTGAATCCAGCGATTAAATGACCGTTTAGATAAATCCAAAATGTGTCTTGTCCTATTCTCAGGGTTTTCTAAAGAATGAAATAATCTTCCTCGTTTAGCCTCTTTGCAAAAATAGTCATACATTTTTATTGCGATGTTTTGTAAACTGCAGAATTTCATTTTAAGACTCATGATAAATGTTATTGTTCCACGTTACGCCGCTGAATTAACGAAAATGGAACACACAATGTCTCGTGTTTACTACAAGTGTCTAATTGTGTCAGACAACTCACGCGGAAAGCGTGCAAAATCGTAAATTTGAGCGTGTATAGATTTGTAATCGCTATTTTTAACTTAAATACTGTAAACACTAAGTTTTGACTACATCAATGGGTCGTTATAAATTTATATAAATCAAATAAGCAATAATAATAACCAAATGTTTGTTTTTAATGAAATTAATTCCCTGTTGGATTCTAATCATAACTATACATGCAAATTTTGAAAAAATTACAAAAAGCGGTTTAAAAGATATTGATTTTTAAAGTTGGGCACGACTTATGAAACAAGCTATAGTTCCCCGTCTGTCACTGGAAGGTTTGTCCACGAAGCGGTATACAAGCTGTAACCATAAAAAAACAGACGGTGAGATATGATAGCTCTAAACATAGACAGAACAACCGAGGAAGAGATATAAAGCTCTAACCAAAGCGAGAACAACAGATAGAGAGATACAAAAGCTCTAACCATAGATAGAACAACAGAGGAAGATATATACAAGTTCTAACCAGAGACAGTAGATAGAACAACAGAGGAAGATATATGCAAGTTCTCCCATAGACAGAACAACAGAGGCAGTTATATAAAAGTTGTAACGAAAGACAGACCAACAGAAGAAGATATACAAACTCTAACAGTAGACAGAACAACAGAGGAAGATATATACAAGCTGTAACAATAGACAGAACAACAGAGGAAGATATATACAACTCTAACAATAGACATAACAACAGAGGAAGATATATACAAACTCTAACAATAGACATAACAACAGAGGAAGATATATACAAACTCTAACACTAGACAGAACAACAGAAGAAGATATATACAAACTCTAACACTAGACAGAACAACAGAAAAAGATATATACAAACTCTAACAATAGACAGAACAACAGAAGAAGATATATACAAACTCTAACAATAGACAGAACAACATAGGAAGATATATACAAACTCTAACAATAGACAGAACAACATAGGAAGATATATACAAACTCTAACACTAGACAGAACAACATAGGAAGATATATACAAACTCTAACAATAGACAGAACAACAGAAGAAGATATATACAAACTCTAACAATAGACAGAACAACAGAAGAAGATATATACAAACTCTAACAATAGACAGAACAACAGAAGAGGATATATACAAACTCTAACACCAGACAGAACAACAGAAGAAGATATATACAAACTCTAACAATAGACAGAACAACATAGGAAGATATATACAAACTCTAACAATAGACAGAACAACATAGGAAGATATATACAAACTCTAACAATAGACAGAACAACATAGGAAGATATATACAAACTCTAACCCGAGACAGCTTCGCTTTGTTCCCCTGTCCTCTTGTGTCTTACATCACTGATGGAGAGTTCTCTACACAGCCTTCCTGGTTGGCTTCATGCATAGCAATTTGTGTGACTCTAAATGTTTTGTTAATCCATCTTTTTGGAGGTCTTCCGTTACCTCATCCGTTTGTTGCCGTTTGAAGTCTTGTGTTTATGTTCACACCGTCTTATTTTCTGTCTGTGGGTTTAACCCATGATTTGTGAGACTCATTTGTTAAAATCCTATGGCTAATCAACGGCTACTTCACGTTGTCGTCTGCCGTTGGATATTAACTTGGCCTAGATGCGCTATGTTATTGTCTACAGCAACTTGTATTATTAGATGCGCTATGTTATGGTCTACAGCAACTTGTATTATCTATGTCTTTCACTTTAACGCATCGAACTTCTGCTTTTTTGTCGACTCGGGGCTGCCTTTCCTTTTTGATCTCTCTTCACATGGCCAGACTAGTTCCAGGCCTGTCATTGAAAGGTTTAGTGAGTCTTGGCAAGCTCTGGCCCACCGATCCTGACGTAAACAGTCCACTATGTGTTGCTGACTACCTCTAGCCCAGGTGCTGTTTTGTGTCTTCATACATAACCTAATATCTTTGTTATTGGTTCCGTCTCTTATTTTTACACTCAGTATTATTGTAAAATGTACTTTTTGTTTTTTGCCTTTTGTTGCTATGTTGAACATGATAACATAATGTTGGTAGATACTGTTGTCTATTGTTCTTTTTGTATCACATAGATATTGTTGTCTATTCTTTTTGTATCAGATTGTGTTCTCTATTGTTCTCTTTGTATCAGATAGTGTTCTCTATTGTTCTTTTTGTATCAGATTGTGTTGTTGCCTATTGTACTTTTTGCATCAGATTGATATTATCTTATTCTATTTTTCCAGTTGTTACAATATATATAGTACCATGGACAGCTAAGAACAGTAATGAAAAAGTTCTGAAAGAGGTCAAAGCAAAAAGAGAGCTAATTTCCAATATTAGGAAGAGACAATCATCATTTTTTGGCCATGTAATGAGAAGAGAACAACTGGAATATATTGTAACAACTGGAAAAATTGAGGGACGAAGAGATAGAGGGAAGCAAAGAGAAAAAAATAACATATAGCTTAATTAAGAGAATGGCTTGGCAGAAGGTCAACAACAGAAATGATAAATAGCTGCCGAGATCGAAAATTGTGGAGAGACATGATCACTACGCCAGTAGGCACGGTACTTGATGATGATGATGATATTATCTATTGTACTTTTTTTTATCAGATAGATCTAGTTGTGTATTGTACCTTTTGTTTCAGATAGATCTAGTTGTGTATTGTACCTTTTGTTTCAGATAGATCTAGTTGTGTATTGTACCTTTTGTTTCAGTTAGATCTAGTTGTGTATTGTACCTGTTGTATCACGCGTTAAGTAATTTTTTTTAGTTGGTAGGTCGAGTGGATAAAGACTTGGCTGTCTTCAAATAAGACGTGACCTCTGTGGTTCAAAGACTTCTGATGTAATACCTTCTTGTACAGTATTCACAGAACATCCGTTACAGTAGTTCTGGTTTAAGTGAGGCATAGAAAGTCTCACATTTCCTAGCGAAACCAAAGATTTCCATTGTGTATGCAGCGGTGACGGTGCTGGGGGTTGCTTTGAGATCGGGTGCGCGACCCACATGCAAAAGTCAGCCATAATATATAATTGAATATTTATTATAGAATTATATTTCAGAGGCGCCTCAAATCCTGGTCTCGTTCGGGCTGTCCATTGTTCTCTGTTTTCTGTCGTTGTTTGTGGGCTTTTCCGGGTGACATAGAAATACTTGTGTCCTTGTTTGTTTATTTTACATTTAAAAGTACCCGGATCAAATCACATTTGGAGTGATTGATTTTTCTGGTTCCTTTGTCTCTCTCTCTCTCTCTCTGTCTGTCGGTATGCCTGTTCTATGAGCTCAATACAAGTGGTAAGATCGAGCTAGCAAAATCAGATACTGGCGACAATATATTGGTAATGTGTTCAAGTTGAGTGCGTTATAGGACCATTTGATGTTCAAAAGAACAGTCTGTGTCTTGCAACCCTGTTGTTGTTCTAACGTGAAGAGTGGATGCGAGCAGAAGTCCTTTGAATCATGGATGTGGCGGGCTGTAATGGCTTGATTGATATTTCCGGCTATTTCTGGACAAGTTGGAGTTCGTCTAGTTCCAGGCTGTGGTTGGAAAACTGTGTGACTTGTCCTGGCTAAAGGTGCTGCGATATTAGGTTTTCTATATCAGTAAGAGCTACTACTACAATGAAGGCGGCGATCCTAGCTTCTGTTAGTCAGCCTGGGTGACTTGTCCTGGCTAAAGGTGCTGCAATACTAGGTCTTCTATATCAGTAAGAGCTACTACTACAATGAAGGCGGCGATCCTAGCTTCTGTTAGTCAGCTTGGCTTCGCGTAGGCAGTTATCAGGAACGACAGACTAGCAGGTCCAGGCTAGATCATGGCAGATGGTAGATCGCCGTCCATGCTGTTGCAACCACAGGTAGCTGGCGTTTGAACTCTCCATCAACTCACTTTGAACTCTAAGAAAGTATAATTCCTACCATTGTTGAAATGATATTAAACAACTTTATGATCTTTCTCACGTCAATTAGGTTCTTCTTCGTCAGCGATCACCTATTGTTGTGCGATTAAACATTTAGACCAGCTTGGGTCACGAACAAGATGGTGCGTTTGTGGTCACCACCGGTTCCCCATAACTTGTCATGTAAGCTTGTTTCTGTGGGACATATTTGTGATCGTAGGGTGTTGAGAGTGCTGCAGTCTTTTACGATGTGCCCAAGGAGTTTGGATACTTCGCTGTCAGATCTTGCAAAGTCTTATCTTGTGTAAATGTGCTCTGATGCCACAATGACCTGTTCTGAGTCTAAAAATCTTGGCCTGCTGAAGTTAGGTTAGAAATATTTTATCCTTATAACGTTGGAAATGTTTTATCTGATTACGTTAACGTTGGAAATGTTTTATCTGATTACGTTATCGTTGGAAATGTTCTATCTGATTACGTTAACGTTGGAAATGTTCTATCTGATTACGTTAACGTTGGAAATGTTTTATCTGATTACGTTAACGTTGGAAATGTTTTATCTGATTAAGTTAACGTTGGAAATGTTCTATCTGATTATGTTAACGTTGGAAATGTTCTATCTGATTACGTTAACGTTGGAAATGTTCTATCTGATTACGTTAACGTTGGAAATGTTTTATCTAATTAAGTTAACGTTGGAAATGTTTTATCCGATTACGTTAACTTGGAAATGTTTTATCCGATTAAGTTAACGTTGGAAATGTTTTATCTAATTAAGTTAACGTTGGAAATGTTTTATCTAATTAAGTTAACGTTGGAAATGTTTTATCTAATTAAGTTAACGTTGGAAATGTTTTATCCGATTACGTTAACTTGGAAATGTTTTATCCGATTACGTTAACGTTGGAAATGTTTTATCCGATTAAGTTAACGTTGGAAATGTTTTATCCGATTAAGTTAACGTTGGAAATGTTTTATCTAATTAAGTTAACGTTGGAAATGTTTTATCTGATTACGTTAACGTTGGAAATGTTTTATCTGATTACGTTAACTTTAGAAACGCTTCATTTCTACACACCCAGGTTAATGTCTTATATGCACTAGCTCTTACTATCAAGCCTCATTGTTGACATTTACCTCCCACCTTTTACCGGGCCATCACCATCTGTTTCTATTCATTCCTTATAAAATATTTTCCCAGTTCTCTTTCCTCTGACATGGCAAAGCTATTTTGTTTTGTCTAATTAACGAAATCATTTTTAAAACTTATATTTTTTCCCCTCAGGACTTAATTAATTTTTTTTTTGCTGCTGAAATGTTACAAGTAAAGTGCTTTCATACTGCTTTTTCGTGGCATTCAAGGTTCATGAATGCTTGTCACCGCCGTAGATCTGTCCTCATGGATTTTCTGTTAATTGCGTGTGGTTTTAATTCATTGACGTCATCTTTCGTCTTCAGTGGCGTCACATTTCACATTCATTTATCTCATCGCCGAGAGAAGACGTTTTGGCTGAGTGGCTAGTGTATTAGCTACTGACACGAAAGGTCCTGGTTCACTTCTCAACTGTTGGACAGACACAGCTTAAGAGATTCACCCATCCTCTCAAAATTTGTACCAGAGGTTTTTTTTTTCCCATCGGAAGGTTGAACGACCTAGCGTAATACCGACCACGTCACCCATTAAACGTACCGGTTGTTGTTGAAAAATATGTGCACTAACATTATATTCTCAATAGGCCTTAAAGGCGCGAAGTCAACCCTTACCTACTCTTTCCATTGTGGTAGTAACATTAGCAGACCACCACGGACCACTAATTGTAAACTATGTTAGAGTCCACGTATTAAAGTTGCCATAATACTGTACATAGAAGACAAGATAAGGACTATGTTATAATCATTACTCAATTTACTGCAGCTGGGGAGTATATGTGTATCACCAATTTTTTATGGACTCATATCTTTATTAGGGAACACGATTCAGGAGATGTTTCGAACCCTAGTGTTTCACGTGACAATGTGTAGTAGTAACACACTTTCGATCAATACTTACACTATATAGTTAATTAAAACACTACAGTCACGTCACAAGATACAGCGCGCTGGAAAGAACAGTAATAGAAGTTATGGTTCTGGAAAGTCGAGACGGGTCTAGCCAAGAAAAAGGTGATTTCAAGACATTGGACATGGCAACAGAAAAAAGCGGGAGATTTGGCTAGAGATAGCGGTTCCTGAAGACGAGCTGTAGTGTGTGTAACGTTCAAGAAGGACATGCGACCTGAGGATGAGTTTAACTTACAAGAATGAGACTATATGGTTGCAGACATGACGCTTCTTTGATGATTGCTTTCTCATAAATAACATCAAAGTTGTGATTACAACTACTGCTGCTACTGCTACTACAACTACTACTGCTACTACTACAACAACTACTATTCCTGCTGCTAATACTACTACAACTACTGCTAATACAACTACTGTTACTACTACTTCAACTACTACTACTACTACTACTACTACTACTACTACAACTGCTGCTACAACACAAACTCCAAAGCTGGTATAGACAGAACTCTGTCCTATAGACTAGGTCTATTTTCAACTTCTTAAAGTTTAAGGGCCAGATTAGATGATTACTGAATTAAAACAAACACATTGAAAATTACATTTAAATCAGTTATATATGAACAGATTATGGAAACATATTACACAACAACATCTAGCTTGTCCTTTTTGGAACTGCCCCTAGGTACTCTGAATTTTGTTTATGTCCTATGAGAGTTGACCAGTGTCAATTCCAGCTCGTCTGTGATATCTTGCATCCACCTTTCCTTGGTTAATCTCTCGTCTGCCTGGTACACCGTTCTCTATATCGCATTTAACATTTTAAAATTCTTTCTCCTATACTGTGGTATCGCTGTTTCAAATTAATACATTCTTTCTCTTATACTGTGGTATCGCTGTTTCAAATTAATACATTCTTTCTCTTATACTGTGGTATCGCTGTTTCAAATTAATACATTCTTTCTCCTATACTGTGGTATCGCTGTTTCAAATTAATACATTCTTTCTCCTATACTGTGGTATCGCTGTTTCAAATTAATACATTCTTTCTCCTATACTGTGGTATCGCTGTTTCAAATTAATACATTCTTTCTCCTATACTGTGGTATCGCTGTTTCAAATTAATACATTCTTTCTCCTATACTGTGGTATCGCTGTTTCAAATTAATACATTCTTTCTCCTATACTGTGGTATCGCTGTTTCAAATTAATACATTCTTTCTCTTATACTGTGGTATCGCTGTTTCAAATTAATACATTCTTTCTCTTATACTGTGGTATCGCTGTTTCAAATTAATACATTCTTTCTCCTATACTGTGGTATCGCTGTTTCAAATTAATACATTCTTTCTCCTATACTGTGGTATCGCTGTTTCAAATTAATACATTCTTTCTCCTATACTGTGGTATCGCTGTTTCAAATTAATACATTCTTTCTCCTATACTGTGGTATCGCTGTTTCAAATTAATACATTCTTTCTCTTATACTGTGGTATCGCTGTTTCAAATTAATACATTCTTTCTCTTATACTGTGGTATCGCTGTTTCAAATTAATACATTCTTTCTCCTATACTGTGGTATCGCTGTTTCAAATTAATACATTCTTTCTCCTATACTGTGGTATCGCTGTTTCAAATTAATACATTCTTTCTCCTATACTGTGGTATCGCTGTTTCAAATTAATACATTCTTTCTCCTATACTGTGGTATCGCTGTTTCAAATTAATACATTCTTTCTCTTATACTGTGGTATCGCTGTTTCAAATTAATACATTCTTTCTCTTATACTGTGGTATCGCTATTTCAATTTAAAACACTTTTTCTCTTATACTGTGATATCACTATTTCAATTTAAAACACTTTTTCTCTCGAGACCCAAGGCCGGGGAGAGAACGTATACTTTATTTATTCTGATAGCTCAGAGACCCAAGGCCGGGGAGAGAACCTATACTTTACTTATTCTGATAGCTCAGAGACCCAAGGTCGGGGAGAGAACCTATACTTTACTTATTCTGATAGCTCAGAGACCCAAGGTCGGGGAGAGAACGTATACTTTACTTATTCTGATAGCTCAGAGACCCAAGGCCGGGGAGAGAACCTATACTTTACTTATTCTGATAGCTCAGAGACCCAAGAATTGAATTATAAGGCAACTAAAGAGCAAATAGACAAGAAATTATCTTCACCCTCCACGCTGAAGGTCTAATGTACAAACAAGAAGAAATATTTGTTCGTATCGATTTGTTTCATATCTTCCTTTTATCTTTCTATATTTTTGTAAACCCCCCGGAAAGGTATCCTAGAACTATCGAGTTGTGCCATGTTCATTGAAGATAAACTAAACTAAACTAAACTAAACTAAACTAAACTAAACCAAACCAAACCAAACAAAACCAAACCCTAAACCAAAACAAAACAAAACAAAACAAAACAAAACAAACCTAAACTAAACTAAACTAAACTAAACTAAACTAAACTAAAGTAAACTAAACTAAAACTAATTGTTGTAAGCATTTATTTTCAAAGGCGTCGAGTTTCAGGTACCATGGTTAACTTCCGGGTTCCACCTGCTAATATTCGTACCCGTATTGACTAGTAGTTAGAACGTTAACTTTACTGCGTGTTTGCTTGTGATGTCTTCCAGATGTCTGATACAGGTATATGAACCTAGTGAAACCTTTATTGTTATCACTTTATTGTTTCTGTTGTAGGAAAACACAGAGGTGCGATATCATCCACCTTTCTGACATATATGTCTAACTTCAACTTGATATTTTATGATATTTTATTGTGTGTACTGGGGAAATTCTTCTTTTCTTCTCATTGGTCACAGTGGGCAAAACAATGTCGTTTCCTATATGTCATTGAACCATGATATTCAAGTCTGCTTTGCATCACCCCTGGTGCCTTAATAAAAAATGGGTTATTTAGGTCAGTGTTGAGTATGGTGTGTTTCATTCATAGAACAGTAACTGATCAAGATCATGTTCTGTATTTTCTGGTTCCTCCAGATGCAGACTCACTTATCTGGCCCAGCAAATACGAATCGAAGAAAGAAGGTAACCCCGACACTCATTAATGCTGTGCTGAAGTCGGATATGTTGGGACAGAAGGTGCAGATATAACGGTTTGCTGCAAACTACAATACAACGCGTCTAGGCCAGCTTTAATGCCCCTTGAAGGCGAACAAGAAGAGACGTAGCTTCTGGATGAACTCCAGAAAGAAAGATAAAGAGAAACCATCGCTTAGGTCTCGTAGCACGATGTCTTTTGTTTCATTGATTTTATGTGACTGTTGGAGTGTCCAAGCTTGAAGTTGGTAGCCGAATGCTGGCATGAATTCTGTTATACGTTGTTAACTTTCTGTAATTGTGGGAAATGTCGTATTGACTCAAACTGTCCAATCTCTTAGTTCCTCTGTAACATCAATTATTGATCTTTGCTTTGTTGTTCTCACTTAATGATTTAATACTTCCTAAATATTTGATAAAACAACCTTGAAGAAAATTGATTCAATTGAAACAAAATGTTATAGGGAAATCCTTCGGAATCCTTGGATAATGAAAAATAACAGCGAAGAAATATTACAAGATCTAAACATGGGAGATAACTGGCGTCGTATATCGGAAATTAAAATTCTGAGGCCACGTCACAATTTACAGTTTGATGAAAAGAACAATAATGGAAAGCATGGTTCTAGTAAGACGGGACAAGAATAGAACGAGAAGAATACGGTTTGAAGACATCAAAAAGACGTTGATTGAACATGACAACAGAAGTGGGAGATCTGGCTAAAGACAGATCCTTTCAGACATGCTTTGGTGAGTGCGGCGTTCTGTGAAGGAGATAGAAGCCGATGGTGATGCAGTATTTGATAAATGTCTGTCGACTTCTATCTTTTATTCTCTATGGAAATATGTTATCTTCTTTCTTCTCTTTCTATTGTCAAGATTGTTCGCCATCTTCTTCAATTCTGACTCCTAAATTGACTTTCTTTAATCGTTCGTTCTTATAATGATAATGAGTAGATGATTTCTACTGTATTTGACTGACTTAACTTGTTTGACTTGCGCATTGCGCTTCCTCATGAAGCAAATGGCTACAACCGCACTCTGCCACTAAACTCGTTTCTGTGCTATCTTCTCCAACTGAGCCCACTTCCATGCTGTAGCCTTTGCTTCTGTCACAACGGTTTATCCAGGTCTTCTTTCCGCTCTTCTAGTTCCTTGTAAGTTCCACTTCATTGACTGTAGCTGTTGTTTACAGCAAGTTGAATCATCTGCGCGAGAAAGAGAGTTAATTGGTGCTATATAGAGCCAATTCTGACCTATGGAAGCGAATCGTGGACAAACAAATACAAAGACGACTGGAGACCACAGAGATGGGATTTCTCAGAAGAATGATGACAACGTTTCCTGGACAGTTAAAAAGATAGACCATAAAATTCTCAAAGAGACCAACACAAAAAGAGAGCTCCTAAGAGACATCAGAAAGAAACAATCAACATTTTTCTAGCACATCATGAGAAGAGAAAAGTTGGAATACTTGGTTACAACTGGCAAAATAAAAGGAAAGAGAGATCGCGGGCGATAAAGAGATAAACTACTGGATAGCTGGGTGTCTGGAATAGAAAACAGTCAACAACAGAATGATCCAATGCACAATGGATAGAAAGTTGTGAAAGGACATGATCGCCTACGCTAACCGGTATGGCACATAATGGTGATGAATGATCTACGACTTCCGGCCCATGACATCCCTCAGCACATTTCTGAGTACTCGGTAGCTCAATATTCCTTGGCTCGACTGGTTAGACTGTTCCCAAGCTCACCCCGGAGAGATGCAATAGGATCTCTCTCAGTTATGTTTTGCTGGCCCCTTTCAGCCAGGTGCTGCTAAACGTCTTCGGCTCATTTCAACATTATTTGGTCAAACATTATTTCAGTTTTCTTACACTGACCTTGTATGAGTTAATACTATTTTATACTTCCTTCTCCAGTGAACCACACTTTACATTAAATCTCACCCACTCGTTTAGTAATTAGTTCTGCTTTATTTCGTGTTTATACATTAATGAAACAGTTATCAAGGTTGAGATGTTTAACAACCCCCCCCCCCCCCCCCCCGGCTGTATGGGAGGTGTGCAATGGAAAACAAAGATGTATCATGTAAGCAGGATAGCAGTGGCTGAAGGAAGGGGAATTATTTCTAGGACTGGGCAAAAATAATCAGAGTCCAGTCCTTGAACGATAAGCAAGATAGAGTGGTATGTAATAAGTCATACGTACATTGATGCATGCTGGTATTAATAAATATATCTGTTTTTCTTTTAAATCTCTCTCTCTTTCTTGCTCTCTCTCCATCTCTTTTTATCTTCTCCCCCCACCCCCTTCCTGCCGACTGTGGTATAATCTATAGTTAATTACATCATCATCATCATGATGTGGCCATATCGACTGAGGTAGACGTTCATGACTTCACGGTTCTCTGTCTTCAGCGCTACTTACCACTTATTGTATGTTGTTGACTTTTTACCGTTCCGCGGCAACAAACTATCTATAGTCCGTTCATAAATTCATGAAAACGCTTGCTTCCGGTTTGCTTTAAAACTACCTGTTTGATCGCCATGATTTTCTGCATGCAACCTTAGAATGTTTATGACATTATCTAAATATTTTTACAGCAACAACTGTGAACTTAAAATACTAGTGGCCAACATCTGTGAACATAAACACTAGCAACCAACAACTGTGAACTTAAACACCATTCACCTGTTATTGTACTGTTGTTGACAGTTGTTAACTTATGTACTAGCCACCATCAGCTGCGGTATCTCTCTAACGTACAGAGTTGCATCACTGCCAGGCATACTTCTCGTGCTTAGTGCTATCAGATTCCCAATTGTCCATGTTAAATTCCTCATCCATATTCCACAAGTCAGCCGCATCTCCTAACAAGGGCGATTTTATTGATCTTCTCGCTCGCAAATTAAACGATGGATTTCAGCAGATAAGCACCACTACGTCTTGCATTTGATTTACTTGATATCGCTTTTCGTCTCTAACGGAAACCCTTGGCCGTATCATGGATATTGAGTAGTGTGCATGTAACCTTGTTTTTTATTAATAAGCTATAAGGTACGGATATATATATATATATATATATATATATATATATATATATATATATATATATATAGATATATATACACATACATATACACGCGCGCATACACACAAACACACACATATATATATATACACCAAAACTGAGACAGACACATACGTGTCATGTCGGGGCCACTGTACAACTGTATAAAGTAGTGACATACACAGGATACGATTATATGTGACAGCTGGACTAAAAGGAAGACATAGTAAGTAAAAAGTAAAGTACCCCCGTCACGCCAATTGGCGTATAGTGAAATATGGTGTTAGTGACCCTATATTTTACAGACCTTCAGCACATGATTTTTGGGGTAATGTGGTCGGTATTACGTCCATGCTGCTTTACTTTCCCAGAAAAAAATCCGGTACCCATTTAAGGCTGGGTGAACCGGAAGCCGTCGGTTGGGATCGTACCCTACTCCTTGCCCTTTGTAGTCCAATTCACTAACCACTGAGCTATCGCGGCTTCCTAAAAGGAATACATAGCATAATGCAATTTACTGACGATAGGTTGTGGCGGAAACGTTTCTAATAAATAAATATAAGTACGAAAAAATGTCAGATTCAATTTAAAATCGGTCCTATTATATGGCCGTGAAAAATGGAGAATAACAAATTACTGTCACGAAGATACAGGCCTTCTTTAGTGTATGCTTGTGGTAACCACAAAAATGGATGGAAATGGCAGGACACAATCACTAACATAGAACTATGGGAAAGTACCAGTCAGATACCAGTGAACTAAGAAATACAACGAAGACGATGGTGCTAGATGGGACACACCCTGCGGAAGCCAACTGAGAGTTTACACAAGCCCTTTTATTGAACTGTCAGAGGAGGAGATACAGAGGAAGATTAAACTATTCTTGGAGAAGACAGATGGAAGCAGAGATGTAGATGATGGGGAAGACATGGAATGGAGAGAAGAATGGCAAGAAACGGAACGGCTTTGAAAGTGTTTGTTGAAGACCTATGCTCCACAGGAAACTGGAAGTGTTTGTTGAAGACCTATGCCCCACATGGAGCTGAAAGTGTTTGTTGAAGACCTATGCTCCACAGGGAGCTGGAAGTTTTTGTTGAAGACCTTTGCTCCACAGGGAGCTGATAGTGTTTGTTGAAGACCTATGCGCCACATGGAGCTGACAGGTAACCGAAAAGAATGTAACCGAAAAGTTTATAATTTTGTTCTGCTCTTTTTAATGAAGCTGTTACAGATAAATTCTTTTATTTTTTGGGTTTTAATCAAGAATGTGTCTAAAGGTGCGACCAAGAGGACGTGTACACAATGGTAACAGGTAGGAAGCTGAGCTGGATAGGTCATCTGGAAGGAGAGCAAAGACACGAACTGACCCGAACTTGCAGAGAGATGTACAAAAGGAATCAGAGATACCCAGGACAACATAGCAGAGTAGAGTGCTAACATGTTATGTGTGTGGGTACAACGGGGCTCATCCATCTTCTCTTTCAGTCTGTGCCTTCAGTTTTCCTCTCCACGTATTTCTGGGCCCTCCTTACTTCATTTTCCCATTTGGGCCCCAGGCGAGAGCCAATCGCTCATTTGAGATACCACATATTAAACATGTTATGTTTACATCTGCAAATAGCCGATTAGTGCCGGTAGCATAGTGGGTGGCTAGAGACATGGGGACTGAGTGGTTAGTGTGCTCGATACCTGATCAGAAAGGTCCAGGCTCAATTCTTAGTTGTGATAGTTTGTTTTTTTTCTCTTATCGACAAGGCTCTGGGGTTCACCCAGCTTAAAAATGAGAGAAAGCCTGACGTGATAGCAACCACATCACCCAAAAATGTGCCATGGTCAAGGAAAGATGTGGCCACTAACACCATATTCCCCATTTGCCTAGCAAAGCGTGGAGACAACTTTTACTTGACTTACCAGAGACAAGAGATTCCTCCAGATAGGCCTCGGTGAAGGCCGCGATCTGCAAATAACATGCGACCCGGTGATGATCAGCATTATGTAGAATATATGTCTGAAAGGTATCTTTTATCATTAGGCTGTTTTTTTTTTTTAAAGACATGTCAACAACATAACATTCTGAATGTCTTTGTCACCTGTTAATGGCTAGAAATAAAAATAATCACAGGAAAGAGAAAAGCGCTAATTGACAATGTTGCATTATGGCTTTACACATTAGGAATGCAAATAAGCCAGACCGAGCGAGTCAAGCGAGATGAAAGAAACTCCGTGTGGTAGATGCAGGGTCAGACGAGTGGGAATCTATTCACAAAACATCTAACGGTGGAAACTTCCAATGAGGGTGTCCCGATCGACAAGAACTATAATTACACGGGACGTAACTCTTTGTGTGCAATGATTAATACACACGCCTAGTGTTCTATTCTCTCCCAGACTTTCCGTTTAATAGATTACTGCCCTTGTTTGCTGGAGGTGGGTGATTTATATGCAGGCGCGGAAACAACGCGTCTGAGTCAGAGTTGTCGACCTTCCTAGCTATTTTAATTGTGAGTTATCGAACCTTGAGTTATCGAACCTGGTATATTAGCACAGCCCATCAGGGAATGGATAACTCGCGAGTCGACATTGTGAACAGGAATTGGGCGTATCGCACAGCGGGCCCGCAGTAAAATTGGTAAAATCGTGAACGATAATGGTGGCACGTAACGTGTAATGTCGTGGGTGAGAGATTTCACCCCACAAGGTCACAATAGAGACCCCTTCTACACTACGATGACGCCTGTAAACATGACACGAGGTTGCTTGACATGAATATAGCTAACCGAGATAAGCTGAGGTAACGTAAGCGCCGGCGACCTATGGTCGCAACTGCAGGGTGGGTGGACCAACAGCTGACCAAGATCTAGCAATTCTACCTTCGTCTGTGCCTCTTTAATTGTACCTTAAATGCTCCTTTAAGATTGGTCAAGGGAGAGGAGTAGCCATTGAATGAACGCAGCAGAAACAGTGATGGAGATAAGTAATGGTAACAATGCCGCTTACAGTCGTTTCTCATGGAAACTTTAGTTGGTTTCATCATTTGTGTCTTTCTAGGAAGATAACCAAACATAGACTTCTTCTAGTTGACAGTTAAAGCAGATCCTAGCGTAAAGTGGGAAAACGTTTGTGGTTAAAAGTTGAATATTGCATTCTCCGAAACTTTCGCATTTGTAAATCTTTCATCTTTTTTTTTTTATTTCTATCGTTAATGACTAAAATATGCGCGCATAAATATTTACTTAAGCTACCAATGTTCTTGTGTGTGTGGTGTCACAAATTGAAACCACTTGCATAAAATATAACTTTTAACAATGAGAGAAATGTACTAGACTCATGACATCTTGATCCCATAGATGGTGCAAAATTGGTAAGATTAGAACTTTGAGAGGAAAACAAACAGCGGTAGCCTGGTCTCTGAGTAGTCAGATACAATGTGTAGTGGCTCTCTCGGATACAAGCAATAAACAGGAGGTCACGTATGCATTCTGCGCACGTTAGAGAACTCTTGTATTTTAAAAATCAAAACAAGATTAGGTGATAAATGTTGCCTCTGTCCGGGCAAAATTGTCAGCAAAAAGCCTATCCACAATGTGGATCCCACGCCGTGCTACAGAGTTCGTGCATGTGGGTCAGGGTTCTCCTCCTATTTCCTGGAGCGGAAATAGGAGAACCGTTCGTCCGGTGTTCAGTGATGATGATCATAACAGCTTTGTTTTCATTTAGAAAATAATCCATCAAGTAAAGTGCCCCGTCACGTCAAGTGGTGGCGTATAGGGAATATGGTGTTAGTGACCATCATTTAATATATTATTACACATTATTATATACACGTTACATTATACACGTTATTATTATACATTAATAATAACATAGAGGTAGAAAACTCCAACATCAACGAGCTACTCTTCGCAGATGACCAATGCCTAATATATGAGGATGAAAACCTGCTACAACAACATTTAACATCTCTAGATAAAAGCTGCACAAACTACAGTATGAAAATTAACACAGCAAAAATAGAGGCTATAAGAATAAGCAAATTAAGACACCCATTAAACATCAAGATCAAAGATAACGAAATAAAACAAGTAGAGGAATTCAAGTATTTAGGCGCAATGTTCACAGAAGATGGAAAACTAGACAGAGAAATTGACATGAGAATACAAAAATCAAATGCTGTCAGATACCAGCTTTCACCATTGCTAAGACATCCAAACATTTCTATGCCAGCTAAACAACAAATGATAAATAGCATATTCATACCAACTTTGTGCTATGATTGCATGGACTCTTTCTAAATCACATTTAAGAAAGATCAATACATGTGAGATGCGTTGCTTGAGAAAAGTAACAAACAACACAAGAAGAGATAGAATACCAAATGAAACCATAAGAAAAATGGTAGGAACAAAACCCTGCCAAGAATATATAGAACAACAACTTAAATGGTTTGGCCACCTGGTCAGAATGAATCCCTACCAATCACCATCAAGACTTTCTTATCAAAAATGCATGGGAAAAGACCAAGAGGAAGACCCAGAAGAAGATGCAGTGACAGAGACATGTAACAACAAAGGAAAATCACTAATTCAGACAATTCGAGCAGCACAAGAACGACAAACGATATAAACCACGACACCTTTTAGGTATCAGTGACAAGAGAAAAGAAGAAGAAGAAGACCATCATTTTTATAGACCTTCGGCACATGATTTTTGGGGCAATGTGGTGGGTATTACGCCCGTGCCGTTTTACTTCCCAAGAAAAAAATCCGGTACCCATTAAGGCTGGGTTAACCTGGAAGCCGTCGATCATGATCAAACCCGACCTCTTGTCCTTAATAGTCCAGTTGACTAACCACTGAGCTATCGAGGCTCCCAATCCATAAAGTGCATGCACATTAATAAAACAGCAATCCAGCAATGATGCTTGTGAATTGGCTTGAAATGTTATAGGAATAGTTTAGTGAAAGCTGAGACTGTTAGCGACCAATGTACATCACGGCACATGATAGTAGTTTTCACAGAGCTGGAAAACGAGATTTTTGTCGACACACCTGTTGAAACCCTATTTGTTGACTGAGCTGAAGATAGGGGGCGGTGGCCCAGTGTACGGTTGGGCGTCTTTTGTGTATACAGGTGAACACGTATCAGGTTTTTCTGTTACTGGGTTACCTTAACCGAGCAGGCAAAGTTGTAAACATTGTGTTTCTTGTCTGGCGTTTTCATTTGATATTTTAGTTGCCTTTTGTTTAGCCAACATCGTTCTGATCTGGAGACTAATAATAATAATGCTGCATGGGTAAAGTCCTGGTTTGAGAATTTAAAGTTTTGAAGAGTAACATCCGCTTGAGTAACATTACACTTTATTCGGTGGTTCTCTAATCTGTCATTAGAGGAGCCCTAGTTGTAGAGACAGGAGAAACAACACGAGGGTAAGGTCCTTACCCTAGGCCCTAACATAACTGTTAGTATGTCTCTCTCTCTCTCTCTTTCTCTCTCTCTCTCTCTCTGCGATCAAGACTCAATCAGAGTAGGATTCCAGACTCTCTCATGAAGGCAGCTGTCTGTTTAAGCGATTCGATTGCCCCATATAGTTTCTCTTCCAGGGAGGTGGTTGTGGACCACCTTGTCCTTCTCAGGTCTGTGTACTGGGGGCAATCCTGTAGAACATGTTTTGTAGTCATATTGTCCAGTGTACAGTGGCATAGGCTGGTTGTACTTATTTTGAATTTGGTGAACATGTGATTTCTCATTCTATTGTGACCAGTGCGTAGGCGAAGTATGATGACTTGATCCCTCCTTGATAGTTGATGGTATCCATCCCTCCTTGATAGTTGATGGTATCCATCCCTCTTGTTATGCTTTGGGTGTTCTCGCTTCCATTTTTCATGGTACTGACCTTTGATGATGGATTTGGCTTCATCATAACTGAGCGGGTGGTTCTCTTGTGGTAATCTCCCTCCCTCGTTAGCTAATTTGTCTGCGCGTTCGTTCCCGTGTATATTACAGTGTGATGGTATCCACTGAATGACTACTCTCTGGAAGTTATTGCATAGTTGGTCCAGGGTTGATCTCAAGTCATCTAGTTCATTGTTCTTGGGGCTTTTTAGAGCTAATAGTACTGACAGAGAGCATCAGTCAGAATCATCAATTTGTTGTGCATGTTATTTTTGTGTTGAGTAGCCAGTGTCAATTATTTGTTTTATTTGGTTCATCAACGAAATCCCAAGACAGTTACATCATCATCAGGTTGCATATCCTTTGCAGGAGGTTTCATATATCTAGGAGCTATCTTCTTATTGGTCTGTCTTTTTATCGTCGTGCCAGAAACCATACCTTCGTGGTTAATGTTCTTTCCAGCTCACTGCGTCTTTTCACGTGCCAAGAATATTTTCATCTCCTCTGTAGAACGGTGTATCGAAAGTTGTGGAAATACATGATCACCTACGCCAGCAGACATGTTACTTAATGATGATGAAGCCAGTTGTTCTTAATGTTTACATCTTTTAATTTCTCTTCATTTCTCTTTTTCAGTGTTCAAGTATCTTAAGAATTTTTCTGTAACATTTTGTTTTCCAATGAACCATTTTTTCTCCATTGTCGTTTTAGAGATTGTCCATAATTCATAACCATATCGCAGATAGATTGGAGAGGTGAATTTAAGGAAATGATTAGAAGAGACAGCTAAGTACAAAAAATATTGAAAAGTTCTTGTTGATGGTTTGTACCATAATGGAGGTGAACAAAGGCAGGAGGAAGACCGAATGATTGCATACAATTTGTTATTTCTTTCTTTTCCTGCCAGTTTGATGTGAGTGTGTTTGGCAACAAGCGACATTTGGTCTGACATTTGGCCTTACAGATGAAATAACGCACGTACGTCTGGTGGGTGTACCGCTGACACAGTCTATGTTTGCCATTAATTTCACGCAGTCACGTAACCACTCCTCCCCTACACCAGAACATTCCTGAACATGACCCGAATTGTTGAGACACCCACCTGAATCAAGCTGGGGGTCACCTTACACGCCTGGTCCCGCGCTATCAGCGTTTACCTTCTTATATTTCTACCAGTGGCGAAGATGAATGTCATTGCTTCATGTCTTTCAGGAAGGCATCAATGTTGTTGTTTTTTTTTAAATTGATAAACAAACAAAAATATTGTTGTGAAATGAAGATTTGAAATTTCCCACGCAGAAAGAAATCCCGGAAAACAAAAGCACTACAGCCTAACAGTTCCATCAGCAGAAATAAAGACCATGGGATGAACACCCAGACTGAAACCACAAGCAAGGTGGGCTCACCTGCTACGGCGTCCGCCCTCGTGGAAGGAAAACTCCCACGTCAAACATAAATCCAGCCTGCCGAAGACAAAGTGTGTCAGCCACGGCACAGGTTCAGGGGGAAAACGTTTAAAGGAAAAATGAGAACACACGCGTATAAGATTACTGACCACGCGACCAGCTCATTGTGTGCCCTATTGTTGTCTGTCTCATTATCTAATAATTAGCCTCCATTTTTTCAGTTGTTATTTTATAGGAGCGGGTCCAGCTTATGACACAACTCAAATGTAACATTTCTAGATTCAGTATTTTGTGTGAGTGATATTTTAGTTGGTTGTTGTACTTTGAGAGGAGCCAATTTAAACATTGACAAATGTGCCATTTTGAGAGGAGCCAATTTAAACATTGACAAATGTGCCATTTTGAGAGGAGCCAATTTAAACATTGACAAATGTGACAATTTGAGAGGAGCCAATTTAAACATTGACAAATGTGACAATTTGAGAGGAGCCAATTTAAACATTGACAAATGTGACAATTTGAGAGAAGCCAATTTAAACATTGACAAATGTGCCATTTTGAGAGGAGCCAATTTAAACATTGACAAATGTGACATTTTGAGAGGAGCCAATTTAAACATTGACAAATGTGACATTTTGAGAGGAGCCAATTTAAACATTGACAAATGTGACAATTTGAGAGAAGCCAATTTAAACATTGACAAATGTGCCATTTTGAGAGGAGCCAATTTAAACATTGACAAATGTGACAATTTGAGAGGAGTCAATTTAAACATTGACAAATGTGACACTTTGAGAGGAGCCAATTTAAACATTGACAAATGTGACAATTTGAGAGGAGCAAATTTAAACATTGACAAATGTGACAATTTGAGAGGAGTCAATTTAAACGTGAACAAATGTGACATTTTGAGAGGAGCCAATTTAAAAATTGACAAATGTGACACTTTGTGAGTAGCCAATGTAATCATGGACAAATGTGACACTTTGAGAGGAGTCAATTTAAACATGGACAAATGTGACAATTTGAGGGAGCTCATCTTCTAGCTCACCTACTTCTTCTTTTCCATTGTTCTCTTCAGCCTGATCCTCGCCTACTTCTTCCTACCCCACCTGCCCTTCTCCTCATCCCATCCCTTCTCTTTCATTGGTCAGAGAGAGGTCACGCCTTGTGTTGTCTTGTAAAGCAACAGGAATGTTCCTCTGTTTCGCGACCTCTGGTGGCAGAATGCCCCAGGTTTGGCTCAAACTATTCACTGGTTTCTGCATCCTCCACCATGCTATCCGTGGACTGCCTGGTATTGCGTGCCACCTGTAGTCTGCTGCATGTAAGTGTCATCTATTGTTGCTTCTAGGACGGGCGTTCTCTCCTGTTTGTTATTCTCTGTTCTGACATTTCTGCACCAGAGAGGATTAGCTTATTCCTTTCTGTCCTTAACCCAAATTGGACAACCTTGAACTTTGTCAGTCATATGTGCGCGTGTGTGGAGTACGCGCATGTGAAGTCATTTATGTCATACACACGTACAGTGCTGGTGTGATGTGGGTGATCATCTCACTTGTGAACTCTCTAACACTATAGTTGTCCATTTTATGTTGTTGATGACTTCCTACCATCTCTTCTTAAAACTGTCGTGTGTGTATATATATATACTCCCGTGTGTTACCGGGGCCTCATTATGTGGGAAGTAAAGAATAGTGACACTGTGACCTTCCATGCATGTCGTAAGAGGCGACTAAGGAGGTTGATCGATGGCTTGACAAGCTGTCATTGTAAAAAGCATTGTTATGGAAACAGAACCATAGATTTTAGAAGCAGTGATCTCTGCAATATGTGCCATTTTGGCACGCAAGGTTTCTGTTTTTGAGATTGTGGTTCTGCCCTATGTGCCGTCTTCGGCTCGAAAGGACAATAGAGAGATATATATGTATGTGGCTCTTTGGATTACAGCACTCTCAACACCCTAAGAACACAAATATGGCCCACAGAAACAAGCATACATGATAAGTTATGGGGGAACCGGTGATGACCTCAAACGCACCATCTTGTGCGTGGCCCAGGCTGGTCTAAATGCATAGCAATAGCTGATCGCGAAAGACAAAGAAGAAATAATGAGCTAAGTTAACAACACCTTGGGTCAAACGACTTATAACTGATTGTGTCATTCAAGTGAAATAAGTCTCGGTCAATTTTCTATACCGCCTCTTGGGGGTAAGGGTTTGGGGATAGGCTAGGTTAATCTAATCAGGCGAGTCGCCACGTGGCGTATAGGGAAATATGGTGTTAGTGACCCGATATTTTACAGACCTTCAGCACATGATTTTTGGGGTAATGTGGTCAGTATTACGCCCGTGCTGATTTACTTTCCAAGAAAAAATCCGGTACCCATTTAAGGCTGGGTGAACCCTGAAGCCGTTGGTTGGGATCGAACCCTACCCCTTGTTGATAGACATGTGCCGGATTAAATTCTACAGTTGTGGAGTTTTATAACGATGGCATGTGATTAGTATGTGATTAATGTAGAATACCACTTAATCATCTCACGAAAAGGTATAATTTACGTAATGTAGAACACCATTTACAGACGAGGTGGTCTAATTCATCTCATGCACGGTACTGTTTTCGCAATGAAAGTTTAATTTACTGAATGTAGTACACCATTTACAATCTTAATAAATTCGTTCATTTAGTATATAGAATATAGCGTAAAACGGTAAAGGTACGAGACTTGAATCGACGTCTTAGCACGCGGGCACCCATATGTGCTCGGCCACGTATCCAGAAGTGTTCGGAGACTCTCCCTGTCTGGTGTCGCCTCAAGCATCGTAACTCACGAGCGAGGCGCTATTGCTAGCCTTCCCAGAGTACGAACCCTGGGTACCCATTTCTGCCAGCGACTGGTCGACCGCAGAGGTATATAGCAGGGGTATGTAAAGGAAGGGAGGGAGGACTAATTCATTTAGCCTTGAAAACGATTTAAATATTAGGACTAGTTAATTTAATGTAGAACTTAAGTTACACGAAAAGGACATGTTAGTTTAGTGTAGAACATTATGTGTACTCGAGAATTGAATTATGTTAATATAAAGCATCCGTTAACTATGAGAGCTGTGAACACAGTTAGTTTAACACACACTGAAATCTGAGAAGCACTAACTCTGTTAGTGTAGAACATATTGAATTATGAGAAGCACTAACTCTGTTAGTGTAGAACATATTGAATTATGAGAAGCACTAACTCTGTTAGTGTAGAACATATTGAATTATGAGAAGCACTAACTCTGTTAGTGTAGAACATATTGAATTATGAGAAGCACTAACTCTGTTAGTGTAGAACATATTGAATTATGAGAAGCACTAACTCTGTTAGTGTAGAACATATTGAATTATGAGAAGCACTAACTCTGTTAGTGTAGAACACATTGAATCAGGAGAAGTACTAACTCTGTTAGTGTAGAACATATTGAATCAAGAGAAGTACTAACTATGTTAGTGTAGAACATATTGAATCAAGAGAAGTACTAACTATGTTAGTGTAGAACATATTGAATCAAGAGAAGTACTATGTTAGTGAAGAACATATTGAATCAGGAGAAATACTAACTCTGTTAGTGTAGAACATATTGAATTATTAGAAGTACTAACTCTGTTAGTGTAGAACATATTGAATCAGGAGAAGTAGTAACTCTGTTAGTGTAGAACATATTGAATCAGGAGAAGTACTAACTCTGTTAGTGTAGAACATATTGAATCAGGAGAAGTACTAACTCTGTTAGTGTAGAACATAATGAATTATGAGAAGCACTGGCCCCAAAAATGTAGAATACCATCTAATAGAATATGAGAAGCACTCATTCTGCAGTGTTGGACATAATGTTACCGCCAGCAGGAGTGTATTAACAGGCGAGTGCCGTATACAACTTAACCATGAGAAGAATTGAACACGAGTTGTGTGCGACACAATTTTACCATCACTGAACATTGAACGCCATCACGCTCATTGAATTAAAAATAACCTCTTTCTTTTATGAAGCCGTCGTATAAAATGGAATATTTTTAATGGTCGTTTTTGCAGTACATATTTGACATTGCCTATTGATCAGTGAATGCAGTAAAATAGGGAAAGCAGTGAGAGAGCGTTTATGATGATTAAAGCCGTGAATTGGACGCGGTTTAGTGTGCTTGATGCCAAGGGGGATTGCTCTTTGGCTTGCCGGTCCATTTGCAGGAGACGTGTTGTCAGTTTTTGTTGAATATTGGCAAGAGAGAATTTGGTTTGAATCCGGTCACAAGATTTTGCCTCCTTCTGCTTGAAGCTTGACGATCGTGTGTGTGTGTTCTTCTTTCGGTGAAGTTTATTTTTGGTCGAAATATTCTTAATGTAATGAATGACGCTTGAGAGGACACCAGTGAGGAAGACAGCTGAGAGTATTACACGGTCCATTTATGGAATCCCCAGGGGAGGAGAAAAAAGGGGAAAATATACACGGAGAAGATTGGTGGAAGTATGAATAAAGAAAATGGGGAAGACATGGAACGATCTTGAGAACTTGATATCAAACAGGACTGCTTGGAAAGTGTTTGTTGAAAACCTTTCCTCCACAGGGAGCTCAAAGATACACGCAAGAGAGGTAGAGTAGAGCAATGTCTTATGGTCGTAACATACAAAAATGTGTTGGGTATAATGACCGAAGACAGCCTGTCGGGTGACACTGGAAACGTAAATTGTTTGAACCAGACACGGGGTACTCTGCTAAGAATGAACACGGAACTCGCAATGTGGGGGAAGATTATTGTGACCCTCAATACGACACAGACTGTTCTTGCACATTCAGCGGTCTATAAGCAGGAAATGTACTAAAGGTATGTGTAAGAAGAGGAGAACACACCTGTCAGTCTGAGAGCAGGAAATGTGCTAGAGGTATGTGTAAGAAGAGGAGAACACACCTGTCGGTCTATAAGCAGGAAATGTACTAGAGGTATGTGTAAGAAGAGGAGAACACACCTGTCGGTCTGAGAGCAGGAAATGTACTAGAGGTATGTGTAAGAAGAGGAGAACACACCTGTCGGTCTGAGAGCAGGAAATGTACTAAAGGTATGTGTAAGAAGAGGAGAACACACCTGTCGGTCTGAGAGCAGGAAATGTACTAAAGGTATGTGTAAGAAGAGGAGAACACACCTGTCGGTCTGAGAGCAGGAAATGTACTAGAGGTATGTGTAAGAAGAGGAGAACACACCTGTCGGTCTGAGAGCAGGAAATGTACTAGAGGTATGTGTAAGAAGAGGAGAACACACCTGTCGGTCTGAGAGCAGGAAATGTACTAGAGGTATGTGTAAGAAGAGGAGAACACACCTGTCGGTCTGAGAGCAGGAAATGTACTAAAGGTATGTGTAAGAAGAGGAGAACACACCTGTCGGTCTGAGAGCAGGAAATGTACTAAAGGTATGTGTAAGAAGAGGAGAACACACCTGTTTGTCTCTGATACTTTAGTTGATTTGCTCACTTGTGCTTTCCCAGACAAACTACTTCTTCTAATGGACATTCAAAGTAATTATAAGAATCTAATCTTAAAATTAAACAAAAACATTTGTGGTTAAAAGTTGAATATTGTATCCATGGAAACTCTCAGGTTTTTCAATCTCTGATGTTTTTGTTAGAAACTTTAACATCCAAAAAGCAGTCATTAAAAAATATTTGCTTTTGCTTGCAAACGTCACCTTCTTTGTGTCTAGTGTCAGAAATTGACATTTCCATTAAATTGTTGAGAATATTATGAATGTTGTAAGTTCAGAAAGTCTCCATCCACAAGCACTTTACAATTTCCAAGATGATAACTAAAATGCCACTTTGAGATGTAGACAAACAGATGTGAGAAATGTGCTTATTTCTGCGGAAATCTAGGGTAAGATGGGGTGATCGTAGAATGGTAACTTCCCTACAACATGGTATGACAATCTCTGAGGCTGACAGAGGAACAAGAGCTGGAACGATGTATCTCCGTCGACATCCATATTGGGCTATGACAGGAAGTGCAGAGATGGTCTACTCGTAGATTTAGCTGACCCGCTCAGACATTGCCTTGATGTTGTATTATCTCACTGCTAGATCGTTAACTGTATTTTCTTCGTTGGTCAAGTTTCAATATCGCCAGAGCGTGTGGTCTAGAACAGGCTAAAATAATGTACGCACTACCAAACCTTCAACTGAAAGCTAAACTAGTTCGTCTTACCGCCCCTGAACACAACAAAAACACACACCTCATTTCTCACTGCTCATTGTTTCAATAAAATCAATCGCACGGACTATTGACATGCAAACATATATAGTGCTAAAGCCCATATCATATATTGATAGACTTGCATGAATCACTCGTACTTAAGTGTTGCTAACTCTGGGCAAAGTAACCGTAACGAAGACCCGTTTTTATAACCAAGTATTTTAACTGAATTCTAACAACACCAGAACAAAATAAAACCAGAAATAAGTGAGGAACAATGTGGATTTATGGGAGGAAAAGGCACCAGTAATGCAATACACATCCCGAGAACACTGACAGAAAGAGCTATCGAGGTAAAGAACGATCTATATATGTGCTTCATGGACTGCACAAAAGTATTTGACAAAGTAAAGCATGTGGAAATAATCAATATACAGTAATCCCTCAGTTATCGCGGTTAATAGGGACCAGAACCGGCCGCGATAAGTGAAAAACCGCGAAGTAGTGTCACCCTCTCATTTTGAACATACGTACATTTTTTGTGTATGTATAATATCAATAAGTGTATATGAAACCATATAAGTGCATATGTTATCATTAGAACATTAAAGAATAGTTTCAAACATGTAAATCAAATATTAATAGTATAAATAACATACATAAAATAATGCTTTTTTAATAATAATTCCTCAATTTTTAATTTTTGAACAATCCGCGATGTACCGAGGCCGCGATAAATGAACCGCGAAGTAGCGAGGGATAACTGTACAGGAGAAATGAACCATCAACGGTAAGATCTGTTGATAGTAAAAAAAACATGTACTGGTAACAAACAGCAGTCTTAAGAGCTGGCAAACATGCAGGACAGTTCCAATATATAATCAGACAAGGCTGTGTTCTATCGCCTGATTTTCTCTCACTCTACAGAGTATATATGAGATAGTGGACAAAAAAAGAGAATTAACATTAACGGTCACAACATAAACAATATGCGATATGCGGATGACACAGTCTTAATAGAGACAGAGGATGGACTACAAGAAATGACAGACATAATAGTGAAAGAAAGGTCTCAGCTTAAAACAATAAGACAACAGAAGTAATAGTCACGTCGAAGAAAGAGTCAGCACCATCATGCAGCACAAAAATAAACGGGACAAATCTGAAACAAGTGCAACGCGTCAAATACTTGGAAACAATAATTGCATTAGACGAAAGATGCACCACAGAAATAAAAAGTAGAATAGCTCAGGCCAAAATAGCGTTTCAGAAAATGGAAAAACTTCTTGTGCAACAAGTCTGTGTCAATAGAAGTGGGAAAGAGGATTAATCAGTGCTATACGGAGCCAATTCTGACCTATGGAATTGGATCATGGGCAGTAGATAAGGAAATGAAAAGACGGTTATACATTTTAGAAATTGGATTTATCAGAAGAATGTTGAGAGTTTCATGTAAGCTAAAAAAGACCAACGAAATGAGTCCACCATAGGAAGAGAGCTCCTAAAAATACATGTACCAGAAAATATAATTGATGATATTTTTCGGACACATCATGAGAAGAGGAAAGTTGTAATACTTGATCACAATAGGCAAAATACAAGGAAAGAAGAGACGAAGATTAAAGGTACTAAATAGCTTGGTATCGTGGCGGCATTCGTCGCCTTACCCTCCCCTTGTCTCTGGGTAGTAAGATACGATGTCTAGCCCTCTCAAAAAAACGGCGAAAAACAGGAGGTTCTGTGTGCACTCGCGCACGTTAAAAACTCTTGACAGTTTAAAGTCGAAAAGAGCAGGCCAGAATAGCAGCAATGAAAAAAAATGGTTGAGCAAATTTACCTATCCATATCGAAGGCGGATGTGTCGGGCCGAAAGGCGCAGATTTCGTGGCTATGACGTAAAATAGCGACACAACGCATCCACGCACACATAACGGGTGGACGCTAAGATAAAGAGATAGTAATAATACAAGAATTATATCAGATTAAAGGACACATAACGATCTACAACAATTACTTCATGAAATAAACATGATGTATTACATATGAATATCAAAAAGACTAAAACTATCATCATAAACAAAGAAAATACTCAAAACCTACAAGTGGATATCAAAGTTGAAGGAATAGCCCTGGAGACAGTTCAGAACTACAACTGCCTTGGCCATACTATAACCAGTGATGGAAAATGTACAACTGAAATAAATAAAAGTATAAGAATGGCAGAAAGTAATTTTAATGTCATGAAAAATATACTAACATCAAAACAAATAACACCAGGGCTAAAACTAAAAATAGCGAAATGTTATATCTTCTCGACAATCCTATATGGTGCAGAAACATGGACATTAGACAAGAAAACAGAACAGAAAATCGAAGACTTTGAAATGTGGATATATAGAGAAGAATAGGTAGAATTGGATGGAAGGAAAATAAAACAAACGATGGAGTCGTAAAACAACTAAAAAGGAAAAGAGAACTACTAAACACAATTGAAACAAGACAAATGCGATTTTTTGGGTCATGTACAACGGCCTACTAAAAGTAATCCTGGAGGGGAAAATACAAGGTAAAAGAGGCAGAGGCAGACCAAGACTAACATGGACGAGTAACATCAAAAGATGGACACGTCAGCCTATGACAACCTGCACCATCAAAGCAAGAGACAGAGCAGAATGGCGCTCCATGGTAGCCAACCTTTGTTGCGGAGATGGTACGCGATGATGATGATAAAAGGACACAGTACTTACCCCGGGCGCTACCAGCCCAAATAGTCTTACCAGTCTTGCACCCCGTGTGCGCCACGGACAGGACATACATTGATTTAGAAAGAAAGATTACCCAAGTAAAATAAACATGTTTTACCTTATTTAACATTTGGAATTTGGAATAATTTTTTTTTACAATTTGCACCTATAAAATATAAAATATTGATTAAAAGTTTGAACCACATAAAATATAAAATATTGATTAAAATTATGAACCACATAAAATATAAAATATTGATTAAAATTATGAACCACATAAAATATCAAATATTGATTAAAAGTATGAACCACATAAAGTATAAAATATTGATTAAAAGTATGAACCCCATAAAATATCAAATATTGATTAAAAGTATGAACCACATAAAGTATAAAATATTGATTAAAAGTATGAACCACATAAAATATCAAATATTGATTAAAAGTATGAACCACATAAAGTATAAAATATTGATTACAATTATGAGCCACATAAAATATTGATTAAAATTATGAGCCACATAAAATATTGATTAAAATTATGAACCACATAAAATATTGATTAAAATTGTGAATTTCATAAAATCTTTTAGCAGGTTATAAAAACCAATTGTTTGGGTCTGGGTAATAGTAGTGCAACTAAGTCCTCCCAAAGCCCCTGATGTTAGTTACGCCACTGCGCACATACACCATACATCCCTCACAATGTTGCTTACGCTTCATCTGTTGATCATGATTGACACCCCAGAATTAGCTACCCTATTGGCTAACGGTCACTAATAAATTTACAAATTGACCAATCAATAAACGTCTATTCTCTTCGTTTGTCCTTTCCCGAGCTACTAACAGCATTCGTAGTACCGTTTGCCACGTGGACATTCACTTTAGATTAGCGACGGTGGGGAAATAGACAGTCGTTTCCCGTGAAGGTCTTGAGAATTATAACTCAATAAAGCCAGGAGTAAAGAATCTGGCAACTGAAATGAGGTCATTGACTTGCCATCATTGCAATATGATTGAGCCTGCTAGGTCGCAGTGTCAGAGCAATTCCGGTCGGGGGAAATCGAGTATTGTACCAGTTAATCCAGTTTGTTTTGACCAAATGAGGGCCTTCACTCAGACATTTTCAGACAATTATTTGACGTAAATTATCGATACTTATGGGAAAACATATCACTTGTATCAATAGAAGACTTTTTAAGTGTAATATTTACCTGCTCAACATAGTATTATGCAATATTTACCTCAGCTTGGTATAATGCAATCTCTACCTCGGCATGGTAGTATGTAATCTCTACCTCAGCATGGTATAATGTAATCTCTACCTCAGCATGGTATAATGTAATCTCTACCTCAGCGTGGTATAATGTAATCAGCGTGGTATTATGCAATCTCTAGCTCAGTATGGTATTATTTAATCTCTACCTTAGTATGGTATTGTGCAATCTCTACCTTAGTATGGTATTATTTAATCTCTACCTTAGTATGGTATTATTTAATCTCTACCTTAGTATGGTATTATTTAATCTCTACCTTAGTATGGTATTATGTAATCTCTACCTTAGTATGGTGTTATGTAATCTCAACCTCAGAATGGCATTATACAATCTCTACCTCAACATGGTATTAAGTAATCTCTACCTCAGCATGGTATTAAGTAATCTCTACCTCAGCATGGTATTATGCAATCTCTACCTCAGCATGGTATTATGCAATCTCTACCTCAGTATGGTATTATTTAATCTCTACCTTAGTATGGTATTATGTAATCTCTACCTTAGTATGGTATTATGTAATATATACCTTAGTATGGTATTGTGCAATCTCTACCTCAGTATGGTATTATGTAATCTCTACCTCAGTATGGTATTATGTAATCTCTACCTTAGTATGGTATTATGTAATCTCTACCTCAGTATGGTATTATGTAATCTCTACCTCAGTATGGTATTGTGCAATCTCTACCTCAGTATGGTATTATGTAATCTACACCTCCGTATGGTATTGTGCAATCTCTACCTCAGTATGGTATTATGTAATCTCTACCTCAGTATGGTTTTATGCAATCTCTACCTCATTATGGTATTATGTAATCTCTACCTCAGTATGGTATTGTGCAATCTCTACCTCAACATTGTATTATGCAATCTCTAACTCATCATAGTTTTCTGCAGTCTTCATACATGAACATATTTGACGCAGTCTATACCTGTACATTGTATTACGCAGTCTATACCTGGACATCGTATTACGCTGTCTATACCTGGACATTGTATTACGCAGTCTATACCTGGACATTGTATTACGCAGTCTATACCTGGACATTGTATTACGCAGTCTATACCTGTACATTGTATTACGCAGTCTATATCTGCACATCGTATTACGCAGTCTATACCTGGACATCGTATTACGCTGTCTATACCTGTACATTGTATTATGCACTTCTTTCCTCAACTTAGTTTTTCGCATTTCTTACATTATTAACATTATAATTATGCAGTCTTTACCTCATGTTACTAAATCTTTACCACATTGTGGTGCCATATAGTCTTTATCCCAACGTAGTATTCAGCATAGTAATCTTCAGTTATTTGTATAAAATGTGTTTAGTCAGCGTGAAGAGTAAGTCTGAAGTGATCCAATCATTTCACTTCACTTCTCTTTGCCATTTTGACGTGCAAATTAAATTCCCAGGCAAGGATTGAACATAATTTTTGTAGCCTCCAGGCATTGTAATCAGACGAGCTATACAGCACTGCACGTGCCATTTTATTTGAGACTGCTACCCCAGTGAGTCAGTCACCATTTGTGACTGTTCCTTGTTCAATCTCTTCATCTGCTGAAATAGAGGGATTGAAAACGAGTATCGTGACATGATCTCATGTTTTACATTCACACTTGCCGCTAGTTCTAGTTTACGCTCTTGTTATTTTCATTTTTATTTGACCCCTTTGTCCTCGAACAGAAAATTCGCACTCGACGTCGTGCTCGGTTATTTGCCGAGTCATATTCAACGAGCTGGCAAGTCAAACCTCGGACGGCTTCGAGTTTTTGCAGACGACACCTTTCCATTTCTGACCAATTATCGTTCAGTGTATCAGCTGTTTACTCCGGAAATGCGCGTGACAGTCCGCATTGCAGTTTGCGCCGGTCTTCCGGCTCCATTTCAGGTTAAGTGGAAACATCGTTACTTGTCGTGAGAGCGACTTGGGGACGGCATGATGAAGTCTTTGACAGACATTGCGAAATTATCCGTACGCTGTACACAGATTATGTCTTGGATTGACATTATAATAATGGACAGTACGAATAAATGTCGTCGCCTCAATAGCAAAACAGGCAGAAGTAATTGTTGCAACACAGAAAAAGTGCACAATTAAAGTAAAAAGGAGGCGTTGAAAGAGATTAATCTATCTTTCGTTCGCCTGAAGTATTGTCTATATCAGCAATGTCGTTTCCTGTATGAATTTTACTGTCTTTTGTAATTCTTTCAGTGGCCCATATAGTTTTGTCTGTAGTGTTGTATCTATGGGCCAATGGATTTTTCTCAGTCTTCTATATTCAGTGCAGTCTTGAAGTAAAGAGATTAATGAATTCAATAAAAATCATGTTAGATTTAATAAGGTATATGTACAATATAAACGAGGTAAAAGACTAGCTTAGACAGAGCTCTTATTCCAAAGAATAAGA
Organism: Megaustenia siamemsis; assembly: GCA_032433765.1. NCBI lineage: Eukaryota > Metazoa > Mollusca > Gastropoda > Stylommatophora > Ariophantidae > Megaustenia > Megaustenia siamemsis. The sequence goes on along the minus strand of JAVIAB010000091.1, from coordinate 4,629,759 downwards.
AATATTAAATAATATATGTAACCCATTTTGTCAATGGAAAAATAGTAAACAGCCCCGTCACGCAAAGTGCCCTATAAGGAATATGGTGTTAGTGACCATAATTTTTACTGACCTTCGGCACATAATTTTGGGGTAATATGGTCGGTATTACGCTGTGCCGCTTTACTTTCCCAGACAAAAATCCGGTACCCATTTAAGTCTAGGTGAACCCAGAAGCCGTCGATCAGGATCGAACCCGACCTCTTGTCCTTTGTAGTCCAGTGAACTAACCAGTGAGCTAGAGCGGCTCCCAATTTTGTGAAGGGAGATAAGAAAGAATTGTTCATTGCTAATCTTGGCAAGTGCATTTGTGGCCTCCACAGTCGAACAAGAGACACGATGCAGGGGGTGGCAGGAGCATGATTGTACAGAAGAATGTTGCGGTTACCATCGTTTGTTGACAAGTTTAACGAGCTCGTCCCAAAAGAGACCAAGGTTACTTACTAAAGCTTGTCACACCAGAAATAAGCAGTCATATTTTATTGGCCGTGGGGAGAAAAGGGAACAACTTGAATATATTGTGACAACTGGGAGCAATTTTAAAGAAGAAGAGATGGAAGCAAATAGAGAGAAGAGATACATACAGAAGTTTAAGAGAATGGTTTGATTGGAAGTCAACCACAGAATTGATACATATATGTAGAAACAGAAAGTTGTGGAGAGACGTGATCACTAACTCCAGCAAGCAATGTCTTAGATTTTACATGGGTATAAATTACAAGATATATGGGAAGTATATATTGATATATGCGAGCTGTAGTTTGGATTATGAATGAATATAAATTAACATCCATGAAGGAGTCATCTCAACGTCCTATGTGAGTCATCTCAACGTCCTATGTGAGTCATCTCAACGTCCTATGTGAGTCATCTCAACGTCCTATGTGAGTCATGTCAACGTCCTATGTGAGTCATGTCAACGTCCTATGTGAGTCATCTCAACGTCCTATGTGAGTCATCTCAACGTCCTATGTGAGTTATGCCTTTGATATATAGAGGCCCCAAACCTTGTAGGGGTGGGAGAGAGGGGCAAGAGAAAGCGTTGATGGTTGTATACTATCCAGGTCCATGGCAGGCTCAACAAACAATCGGCGTACACGATGATTCCCTGGACTTCTGTGAAGAAACACAAAATGTAATGGGTTGGACACATAGCTCGGGTCATCTGGCCTGGCATAGACGGATCTACGGGGAGCTGTGAAAAGGTGTGGGAAGAACAGGTAGACTAGTCACGTGATGCGAAGATATCATCAAAGAATGTACAGGCGCAGCCCAAAGATTGATTGAAAGTAGATAGTAATGACGAAGTCGGTCAGAGGTGCCCCAACGAACCACAGAGTTATGGAATGAAAAGGAAGTAGAAGATTTGAGGTCACTCAGAGATTGTGACAACAAAGGTGCTGATAGGCTGACTTCAGGTACGCACGTGATGGCAATGATTAAACATCCACACGGATGTCTGGAAGCTGTATGATGGATGTCAGTGGTGATGTGGCCTTGTGACTGCACCCGTTTCTACTACGAATTCGAACAGTCCAGGAATAGCGCCCGGCAATGTGCCAGCTAGCCATTGTCCATTGTTGTTATTTTGTGTTGAATTTATATTTGATTCGCTTTATGGTGGCTCGCAGAATAAAACTACCCAAGAATTAAAGTCATCGCCGGTGCTACGGAGTTCGTACATCTGAGCTGAAGCCATATACTAAGCTTTTGCTAGTGTGGCGGGTGTGCTTCAATTGGACAACATGCTGAGAATGAGATCTAAGTACCATGAATTTGTGTTCATTGTGTAATGAAGATGATCATCGACTAAACTAAATAGAACTGAACTAAACTAAAATAAATAAAACAGAACTAAACTAAAATAAATAAAACAGAACTAAACTAAACCAAATAAAACTGAACTAAACTAAATTAAACAGAACTAAACTAAATAAAACTGAACTAAACTAAACAGAACTGAACTAAATTTAAACAGAACTGAACTAAACTAAATAAAACTGAACTAAACTAAATTAAACAGAACTAAACTAAACTAAATAAAACTGAACTAAACTAAACTAAATTAAACAGAACTAAACTAAACTAAATAAAACTGAACTAAACTAAATTAAACAGAACTGAACTAAATTAAACAGAACTGAACTAAACTAAATAAAACTGAACTGAACTAAACTAAACAGAACTGAACTAAATTTTAACAGAACTGAACTAAACTAAATAAAACTGAACTAAACTAAATTAAACAGAACGAAACTAAACTAAATTAAACTAAACTAAATTAAACAGAAATAAACTAAACTAAATTAAACATAACTAAACTAAATTAAACAGAACTAAACTAAACTAAATTAAACAGAACTAAACTAAACTAAATTAAACAGAACTAAACTAAATTAAACAGAAATAAACTAAATTAAACAGAACTAAACTAAACTAAATTAAACAGAACTAAACTAAATTTAATTAAACAGAATAAAGTAAACTAAATTAAACAGAACTAAACTAAACTAAATTAAACAGAACTAAACTAAACTAAATTAAACAGAACTAAACTACCCACAGAAATAGCGGCCATCTGTGGCAGTAGGAGAAGACAGTGGACGTGCCGTTACTAGAGCCACTAAAAGTGCTTATCGGTGATTACTGGCATTGGTTGCTGTCGTCATACTAGTGCACTTGTGCACACACAGAAAGTGTAATTAGAGTTAGTCGTGGAGGCCATTAGAGGAAGTCTCAAGACTGTTATTTGTCATTTTGGCGTAGACGACAGCGATTCTCGAATGCTTGTTCGAATTGTTCGTTTTATTTAGTTCCTTAGTATCGCCTCAATACACTGAGATCCAGAAGCAGTGACGAGTATTGTAGTAGAGTGGACTCCGAGGCGGGTGAGGAGACAAGTAGCGGGGGACAAATGTCAGCGTTTTTGTTGTTTAAACTGATATTTTAGCTGCTTTGCTGGTATGCGCATTTTATGTTTATTTACTGGGGGAATGGGTGGCCCAATCGATAACTTGTCCTGCTTCAAACTATAAACAAGCAACTTATAACCACATTTATAGCTGGACTAAGGTATCTTCATCATCAAGTACCGGGCCTACTGGCGTAGGTGATCATGTCTCTCCACAACTTTCAATCTCGACAGTTATTTATTATTTCCGTTGTTGACCTGCCAAGCCATTCTCTTAAACTGTCTGGTATCTTTTCTCTTTGCTTCCCTCTATCTCTTCGTCCCTCGATTTTTTCATTTATAACAATATATTTCAGCTCTTCTCTTCTCATTACATAACCAAAAAATGATGATTGTTTCTTTCTAATATTGGATATTAGCTCTCTTTTTGCTTTGACCTCTTTCAGAACGTTTCCATTACTCTGCTTAGCTGTCCATGGTACTCTCAACATTCTTCTGTAAAACCACATTTCTACAACCTCCAGTAATTTTCTTGTTTGTTGCCCTATTGTCCATGATTCACACCCATATGTTAAGACTGGCTCTACATAACATTTAAGAACTCTTTTTCTTGTTTCCATTGTCAACAATGGATTGCACTGTATCTTCCTCATTTTATTCATACTGGTAATTAATGGGCAAGATCTTCTTCTGCGATCATGGCTCATTCAGACTGGAATTCTGGACTCTCTTATGAAGGCAGCTGTCTGTTTCACTGGTTCGGGCGCCCCGTAGAGTTTCTCTAAAGGTAAAGTACGAGACTTGAACCGGCGTCTTAGCACGCGAGTTTCCACCCATGTGCTCGGCCGCCTATCCATAAATGTTCGGAGACTTCTGGATAGTGTCGCTTCAAGCATCGAAACTCACGATGCGAGGCGACATTCCTCATCTTCCCTGGCTAATACCCTGGTACCCATTCTGCCAACGGCTGGGTCGACCGTGGGGGTATTTTTTTTTTTTCAACCACAAATACAACTCACACTGCTCCCAGCGGGAATCGAACACGGGTTGTCCGAACGTCAGTGGTCCAGTGGGTGGTTTTCCCAACTAGGCAACCAATTCTCTTCCTGGATGTAAGGCGCGGGCCACATTGATCTCCGCATGCCTGAGTGCCAGGAGTAGTCCTCGATATGTTTTATTGTCATATAGGCATTATAATAATAATCTTCTTCTTGTTAATTCCTTCCTCATTTGTTTTTCAGCGTCGAAGATGAGAAAAAAGGGGGGGGGGGGGATATCATTTGCAGTCTTTTGCTCTTCTTTTGGCCTCTGCTGCTGGTATGTTTCCTAGTGTATTCAATCATTCCATGTTATTAGTGGTCGGCTCTTGAGTCCGGTGTTCTAGTGTAGTCTGTTGATCGTTCTGCCTTATCACATGGCCAAACAATTTGAGCTGTTGCTTCTTTATTTCATCTGTGGCGGGAACTATTCCTAGATTTGTTTATCAGTTCTTCATTTCTGATCTCATCTCTCAGGAAGTTTCCTCTCATTCGTCTAGCACATTTCATCTCAGTAGTGTTTGCTTTTCTTTTTGTTCTTTATAATAATACTAATAATAATAATACCAATAATAATAATACTACTAATAATAATACAAATAACAATAACAATACTAATAATAATAACAATACTAATACTACTAATAATAATACCAATAATAATAACAATACTAATAACAATACTAATAATAATAAAATACTAATACTAATAACAACATTACTAATAACAATAATAATAATAATATACCAAATGCATTTTTTCTATATAGATGTTTACTGGAACTCTCATCCCTGAAATCGAAACAAAATCATAATACGCTGACCTTCTGATGCTCTGATGCACTTACATTTGCATTATTTTGGTTAACAGCCATAACAACATGAGAATGTCAACTTGCAACAAATAAACCTTTCAATCACTTGTCAAATTAGTCATTTGTATGTCGGGACAGTTAAGGTGTTGGGAGTCTACTGGATCGCGCTCTTGTTCGTTTCGGCAGGAAAAAAAGAACGCCAAGAACAAACCCAAGCAACCTGAAGAAGGTAGATATGGTTTGAAGATGTTCAGTAATAAAACTCGGTCCAGCAATTAAGAACGAGTTATTGAGCTCGGATCAGTCTCAACGTTGCTGTGTACGTCTCAAAACAAAGCTACAGGAACTTGCTTTGAATCATCATATACTACTTGTGCCACGGTTGATTCAAATATTCTAAGTCTTATATGTGTAATTAATATATCATCGTAACGTTTCGTTAAAGCGGCAGTCAATTAGTGAGTCTCTCTTATCCACTCTTATCCATATTTAATATCCAGTTATTGATGCGGTTGAAGCTAATCTCATTGCTGTGAACTTCAGCATCTCCAGGACGGCAGGTCGAAATGTGTCCCTGAAGATTTGAGGTTTCTCTCCATTGTATCCGCGTAATTCCTAACTCATTCTTTTTGAAACTTCCTCAGATAAAGAAACGACATTTCCTTTGGGATACTGGATTTCCTCACTCTTTCTTATACTGTCTGCCCCTTCTTTACTCACTCTCATCTCTCTCCGCCTTAATTCTGAACCTTATCCATTAACGTTCGCTTATCTCTCCTCCCTCTTTTCTCCTTTCACCTCTCTCATCTTACACCTGTCTTTTCTCTATCTCATCCCTCTACTACTACCCCCAACTACCAAATTTCACTCCTCTCTGCACCATTTTCCTCTTATTTCTTATTCTTTTTTCTTCTTATATCTCATCTATAATTTAACTTCTATTGTAATTTACCTACTCTCTTTCTCTCTCTCTCTCTTTCTCTATCCTCCCTCACTTCTCACTCCTCCCCCTCTCTTATACCTCCTCCCCCACCTCCTGGAAGAGAAAGTCCTCCACCCGGAGACTGAGAGCAGTCAGCGACTAACAGCTGACTGCGTGGGTCCGGATCAACGCGAACAATAAAGTAGATGAAGTGAAATAAACATGACATTGTATCTAACAGCTAAATGAATAGAGAGGCGAGACCAAAAAACGACAAGCCTTCAACAGGTACAAAACAGAAAAAAAATATACAAAGATCAACACGGTAGACAAATACTGTTCTACAATAAATAAGACCATACTCAACTTCTCAGCGGTACTTCAGGAAACAGACAAGTGTAGCGAGTAATTAGAACATTCTACAGGATGACGTATACGTGCACGATGTATTCACATTTATGTCTTATGGAAATAAATAGGAAAGGGCTCCGTCATGTCACGAGTGCGTACAGGGAATATGCTGTGTGTGCCCATATTTTTATAGACCTTCGGCATATTATTTTTGGGGTTGTGTGGTCAGTATTACGCCTGTGCCGTATTTTTTCCCCCAGAAAAAAAGGTACCCATTTAAGGCTGGGTGAACCTGGAAGTCATCGATCAGGATCGAACCCGAGCTCTTGTCCTTAGTAGTCCAGTTGACTAACCAGTGAGTTGATAGCAGGTAGCTAATTGTCTCTCCCACACACGTGTCTTTAAATGAAAGTTTTCAGTAGCGTTCTGGTTAGTGCACAACCTTGATGATATGTGCTCCTCTTTCAATGCCTGTATGCCATGCTCTGTCAACAGGAACTAATTTGTTTAGCTCCCTAGAGGCCATGTTGGAATAGCGGTCGTTGTGTCATCTCCTGACATGGTAGGCCTGGGTTCACTATGGGGGAGTCATGGACATGTATCCACACTGCTTGGAATATCACCTAGGCACTGAGAATAAGTAGGGGAGCCGCGATAGCTCAGTGGTTAGTGAATTGGACTACAAAGGACAAGATTTAGGGTTCGATCGCAACCGACGGCTTCCGGGTTCACCCAGCCTTAAAAGGGTACCGGATTTTTCTCTGGGAAAGTAAAGCGGCACGGGCGTAATACCGACCACATTACCACACCCCCCCCCCCAAAAAAAAAAAAAAGAAAATCATGTGCTGAAGGTCTGTAACAGTTATGGTCACTAACACCATATTCCCTATACACTACTTGGCAGGACGGGACTCTTTACTTTACTGAAAATAAGTACAGTATTTTTTTTGTCATGGAACGTAGGTCGATCTGGCGTGACCCCGACCACCCATAAATGTTAGCATCGCCATTGGAAAGTATTACCACTAACACGATATTTTCGATAACCCCGTAAGGCCTGCCACCATTTGTGAAACCTAAGCCGTGCTACGGAGTTCGTGCACGTGGGTCAAGATTCCCCTCGGATTTTCTCACGAATTTTGAGGGTGTGGGGATATCGGAGCCCCTATGGATTGGTCCGGTGCGCAGTAATGATGACTCAAACACATACAACAAGCTGCCATTTACTTGTTATAAATGATAAGAAAACGTTCTCATTGAGTTTATAGAAAGTATTAACAGCCAGGAATATCACTATCGACCTGATTTCTAGCTGCTGTGGCCTACAAGGTTGAAGCTTTAAAGCCACTAAAACATACAATACTGGACTTCGTTTCTTGCCCCTTAAGAAACATTTAAAGAGAGACGTAAAACATCACAGCAAAGAAATGCACATAAATACATACAGATGCGAAGCTGTAGTGAAGCTAATTGTGAGGCGAAATGAAAAAAAATAAATATAAAAAAAAACGATACAGTTAAAGCTTCAATTAACAAGTGGACAAGACAAACCAGAACGACGTCTCGACACAATAGGCCTTCTACTATAACGAACATTAATTTTTTATATTATTTTTAGATTATTTTTTTAAAAAGTACATATTTGTACGCGTGTTGTATGTTTATCCCAGTTGAAGGCCTATTGCGCCGAAACGCCATTCTGGTTTGTCTTGTCCACTTGTACGTGAAGCTTTAACCATACCGCTTTTTTTTCTCTATATTTTTAATTTCTCATCGTAAAACATCACGTAGCATTTGTACTTATTCTCATGATAGAATCGTTATCTCCTGGAAGTGTCTTCGTCAACTCCAACCCTCAAGTCCTGAAGCTTTATTCGCTGTTCTAAATCTGTAGCCTCTCTTTGATGCAAGTGTCGGATTTACCCTCCAATGTTATTACTACAATTAAAGAAAACAAAAATCTAGTTCCGGCAGTATTTACATAAACTCTTCCCTCCTTTTAATGTTCACGCGAGATTGACACCATCAAAATGTAAACGTTCTTTTAGCTTTTACGTAATCTTTTTTTGAAGTATTGTAGGTCTTCTGCCCTCTGATGTTCTCATGTTTTGTTGATTCAGTGCTTAGCCAGCCTCTCAAAGTGTCTGCCAGCTATTTTATTATACAATCTAGGGCGACTTGCACTGAATCCTAAATGTGTTGGGGAAACAACAAAATCGACGCCATATTCTTTGTGCGTCACAAGGCGTGACGTTGTGCTGTTTTTGTTGTTGTGTTTTTTGGTTCTTTCTAAAGTATCATAAAAGCTGCTAGCGATATCCCGTCAAAAAATAAGCGAAATAAATGACTATATTGAAATGTATAACCCGCTGCCTGCCTGGAAAATGTTGGGGCCTAACTTAAGGTCCTAAATTAGGTCATTTATCGAAGCTAACGCGCCCGTATAGCAACAGAGCTGGAAACTGTTAGTGACTTATAGCTGATCGCTTGTGTCAGAATAAGTGAACCACAACTATCCGGACCCTGCTCCACCTCTTCGGTGTGCCTCTATCAACAGACTAACCGGTCTAGTCTGCCCAAGTGAACAGTGATCGAGAGGTAAAGCAACCCGGTACTCATAAACGCAATGTCGAAGACGGAAGTGTGGACCGAAATGTGCGAATATGACATCAGTCATAACAAACATTCAACACATACTTTTTTAAGGGCGGATGACCGAGAAGTATAACTTGCGTCGAAATCGGGCGAAGGAGAGGGAGAGAGAGAGAGAGAGAGAGAGGAGAGAGCAGATTTATCAAATGTACGTAATGTAAATCTTTACGATACTTAGTACCATTGCTGGTGTATGTCAGGGGGCAACGATAGAACCAGAGGGATAAAGGCCGCTTGGTCAAGTAGTCGTCACGATGTGTGAGACTCAGGATTTTTATTTCACCCCCAATAGAAAAAAAAATCCTTTCTGTCTACCGTGTACTTCCGAACACCGTACGCCGGTTTTTTTTAAAGCCAGCGGAACAGTGGTTTTAGCCGCACGGCCACGCGATGAAAACAACTTTAATGCTGAGTGGTCCTTTTTCGTACTCTGGCGTAAAATACTAACCTTCTGCCTCCTGCTGGCAGAAATAACCTATCAACGAATTAATTAAATTTTTGACCCGGTCAATTAGTACAAACAGCACAGCCGAGAGAGACGTCCTAACATAGTGGATTACGTGTAGTCCCATTGACCACCACATAGACATACTAAAGTTAAATGCCCACTACTCCGCCCGCAAGCAGATCCGGGTAACCGAAGCACATACTTCCTGTATTATTTTATCTGATGATACAAGTGTCTCTTTCCCATTTCAGAAGTTTACACTTGATTAGCTAGCTCCAAGACATTTGTCCATTCTCTCATTGCCTGAGTGAGCCAAGCAGTAACAGTAACATCGCAGAACTTGAGATTGATTCCATTTCATTCCAATAAGTCAATACCGTTTGTAGGTCAACAACCATAGTCAAACTGCATTTCTATGTTTTTATTTAAAAAAAAAAAGAAACACCCATGTTTATTTTTGTTTTTGGTGACCAATAATAAAAGCCTAGAAATGAAAAAAAAAAAATGTTAAGAAAGCCACGCATGCGCGTTCTGAAATGATCCATAAATCATATCAGAAATAGTTGTGCCATTCATCTCCCCATTTCCTGCGTGGAGACTGAAGTAGTGCAGCCTATGAACAAGCCTGATAGGAAAAATAGTTGTAGTGCAGTGCACAGTTGCATTGTAACGTTCATTCATTGTTCTCATTGGTGTCTTTGCAGGAAGATACAATGTTCAACGTTCTTCTATCAAACATTCAACGTGATTAGATTCAGCTTTATCTTAACATTAAAAACACTCTTGTGCTGTTTACAAATATAACATTGCATCCCTCAAAACTCTCAAACATACCAATTTGTAAATCTGTTGTTTTATTACACGCACTTACTGTTAAAACATCGTGGATATATCAATATTAACTTGAGCTAAATGTTTTACTTTTTGTGTATGGTGTCTTAAATAGGAACTACTTTAACAAAAATATCAGGTTTGAGAATGAGGAATGCACCAGGCTCGAACAATCTGATAGGGATAGCTATGGATATAACAAGGCAGACTACGGATGTAACAAGGTAGACTACGGGTGTAACAGGGTAGACTACAGATATAGCAAGGTAAATTACTGATATAAAAAAAAAGACAACTGATATAACAAGGTAGACTACGGATATAGCAAGGTAAATTACTGATATAACAAAAAGACAACTGATATAACAAGGTAGACTACTGATATAACAAGGTAGATTACGGATATAACAGGGTAGACTGCGGATATAACAAAAATACTTGATATAACAAGGTAGACTTCTGATATAACAAGGTAGACTTCTAATATAACAAGGTAGACTTCTGATATAACAAGGTAGACTTCTAATATAACAAGGTAGACTTCCTCTTTGCACTTTTTTGAGAGTATATGTCATCAGCGTCTCTGTGTCGTGGTATGGTACTTCCTCTGCGCACACCTCTAGTCGTCCACTTTAATAAGCTGGAAAAAAGAGTTCGTCAGCTTGAGGCTGGTCACGTTACCATACAGCTTATCCCGATACTGTACCGGTGATGGCTACAAAAGCATTCTCTCTTCACGTACATGATTGTAGCATTAGTTCAGTAGTCATTTTGACAGTGCCACAGTCACATTCATCTGAGATGTTCATATTCTTAGGGCGTTGAAGAGGTAGTACTTCAATCTCTTCTGACATGTTCAGTCTAACAAGTATGACTTATTCTTTTCTGTTGAGCTGGTGGTAGACATCATTTCTTCTGGTAGCCCTGATGTTCTCTGTTTCATTTGTTTATGTATTCATTCCTAACAAAACCTCTTTGATTCCTGGCTGGTGTAATTTTCCACCTTCTATAACCAGCCTGCCTGCCTCATCGTTTCCTGGAATATTGCAGTGAAGAGAGATCCACTGAGTCACAGGTCTGCATTATTGACTCATCACTGCTGGAACTACTGACAGAGCTTGTAGACTATGTCTCTTAGAACACTGAAACCTTCGTTTCCATGACTCCTCACTGCTGTAACTATTGACAGAGCTTGTAGACTATTTCTCTTAGATCGTTGAAACCTTCGTTTCCATGACTCCTCAGTGCTGTAACTATTGACAGAGCTTGTCGACTATTTCTATTAGAACACTGAAACCTTCGTTTCCATGACTCCTCAGTGCTGTAACTATTGACAGAGCTTGTCGACTATTTCTATTAGAACACTGAAACCTTCGTTTCCATGACTCCTCAGTGCTGTAACTATTGACAGAGCTTGTCGACTATTTCTATTAGAACACTGAAACCTTCGTTTCCATGACTCCTCAGTACTGTAACTATTGACAGAGCATCTGTGAGGAATATTTTCTTCTGTTATCTTCTCCTACAAGAGACTTTCCTTTTCAGTTTCCTGAGCTTCTGCCTCTGCTTTCAAGTTACTTGAATATTTTTATGCTGCAACAGTCTTTTCCGTGTTCTATTTTTAAGACATTAAGACAATTCCTGCACCTCCATGTTGATCCATCTGTGTAGGCATGTGTCCTGGAGGAGTTTGGCTTGTGTTTTTACATGTATTATTCTTCTTCTCTGTTTTTCTATGTATTATTCTTCTTCTCTGTTTTTCTATGTATTATTCTTCTTCTCTGTTTTTCTATGTATTATTCTTCTTTTCTGTTTTTCTGTGCATTATTCTTCTTCTCTGTTTTTCTATGTATTCTTCTTCTTCTCTGTTTTTCTATGTATTATTCTTCTTCTCTGTTTTTCTATGTATTATTCTTCTTCTCTGTTTTTCTATGTATTATTCTTCTTCTCTGTTTTTCTATGTATTCTTCTTCTTCTCTGTTTTTCTATGTATTATTCTTCTTCTCTGTTTTTCTATGTATTATTCTTCTTCTCTGTTTTTCTATGTATTATTCTTCTTCTCTGTTTTTCTATGTATTATTCTTCTTCTCTGTTTTTCTGTGCATTATTCTTCTTCTCTGTTCTCCATCAGAATAAGCATGTGCCTAGGAGGAGTTTGGCTTGTGTTTCTCTATGTAAAGTATGTAAATTGCCCCCGTCACGCCACGTTCCGTATAGGGAATATGGTGCTAGTGACCATAGTTTTTTTTTAACATGATGTTTAGGATAATGTGGTCGGTATTACGCCCGTGCCGCTTTACTTTCTCACAAAACATATCCGGTACCAATTTAAGACTGGGTGAACCCGACCTCTTGTCCTTTGTGTTTCTCTATGTATCTTACTATTATTCTTCTTCTCTGTTTTTCTATGTATTATTCTTCTTCTCTGTTTTTCTATGTATTATTCTTCTTCTCTGTTTTTCTATGTATTATTCTTCTTCTTCTATGTTTTTCTATGTATTATTCTTCTTCTATGTTTTTCTATGTATTATTCTTCTTCTTCTATGTTTTTCTATGTATTATTCTTCTTCTTCTATGTTTTTCTATGTATTATTCTTCTTCTCTGTTTTTCTATTTATTCTTCTTCTTCTTCTATGTTTTTCTATGTATTATTCTTCTTCTTCTATGTTTTTCTATGTATTATTCTTCTTCTATGTTTTTCTATGTATTATTCTTCTTCTCTGTTTTTCTATGTATTATTCTTCTTCTCTGTTTTTCTATGTATTATTCTTCTTCTCTGTTTTTCTATGTATTATTCTTCTTCTCTGTTTTTCTATGTATTATTCTTCTTTTCTGTTTTTCTGTGCATTATTCTTCTTCTCTGTTATCCATTCTGACATCTTAACAATAAAATATGCCGGAAATGCTCTATAATTGTTCAGGAAAATGATGTTTCACCGCAGAGGCTGTTTTTGTATGTATTTTTGATTGACTTGTCTGTTGTCGTAGTTTATTGTTAGTGCTTTCTGCATAGCTTTTGTTGATTCCACAAAATTGTAAGTTTGGGTCGCACTACACAAAACTGTCACCGTTTTAGACATTCCTCGTTATGTTCTCAGTCAAGATATTGACCTGGTGTAGAGGGAGGATCCTCTCCTGACTCACTACTTGTTGTACTTCAAGTCAATCTAATGTTTTACCTGCTACCCTGATGTCAAATACATATAGTAGAAAAAGCCTATAATGTGTTTATAGAACACAGACAACAAAACTCTATAATGTGTTTATAGAACACAGGCAACAAAAGCCTATAATGTGTTTATATAACACAGGCAACAAAAGCCTATAATGTGTTTACATAACACAGGCAACAAAAGCCTATAATGTGTTTATATAACACATGCAACAAAAGCCTGTAATGTGTTTAAAGAACACATGCAACAAAAGCCTATAATGTGTTTAAAGAACACATGCAACAAAAGCCTATAATGTGTTTACATAACACAGGCAACAAAAGCCTATAATGTGTTTATATAACACATGCAACAAAAGCCTGTAATGTGTTTAAAGAACACATGCAACAAAAGCCTATAATGTGTTTAAAGAACACATGCAACAAAAGCCTGTAATGTGTTTATATAACACATGCAACAAAAGCCTGTAATGTGTTTATATAACACATGCAACAAAAGCCTGTAATGTGTTTAAAGAACACAGGCAACAAAAGCCTGTAATGTGTTTAAAGAACACAGGCAACAAAAGCCTGTAATGTGTTTAAAGAACACATGCAACAAAAGCCTATAATGTGTTTAAAGAACACAGACAACAAAAGCCTGTAATGTGTTTAAAGAACACATGCAACAAAAGCCTGTAATGTGTTTAAAGAAAACAGGCAACAAAAGCCTATAATGTGTTTATATAACACATGCAACAAAAGCCTGTAATGTGTTTATATAACACAGGCAACAAAAGCCTGTAATGTGTTTAAAGAAAACAGGCAACAGAAGCCTATAATGTGTTTAAAGAAAACAGGCAACAAAAGCCTGTAATGTGTTTATATAACACAGGCAACAAAAGCCTGTAATGTGTTTATATAACACAGGCAACAAAATCCTGTAATGTGTTTATATAACACAGGCAACAAAAGCCTTTAATGCCTATATATTTGTGTACAGAACACGGGCAACAGAAGCCTGTAAGGTGTTTATATAACACAGGCAACAAAAGCCTTTAATGCCTATATATTTGTGTACAGAACACGGGCAACAGAAGCCTGTAATGTGTTTATATAACACAGGCAACAAAAGCCTTTAATGCCTATATATTTGTGTACAGAACACGGGCAACAGAAGCCTGTAATGTGTTTATATAACACAGGCAACAAAAGCCTTTAATGCCTATATATTTGTGTACAGAACACGGGCAACAAAAGCCTGTAATGTGTTTATATAACACAGGCAACAAAAGCCTTTAATGCCTATATATTTGTGTACAGAACACAGGCAACAAAAGCCTTTAATGCCTATGTATTTGTGTACAAAACAGGGGCAACAGAAGCCTATAACAGCCCTGCTTCACATCCTTGCGATGCGTCTGGAGATAGACTAACTAGTCTGGCCAATCGAATAGGGATCGAGAGGGAAGACAACCCGTACACAAAAATGTCACCAGAAGTCGGATGTGTTGGACCGAAATGCGAAAATATAGATTGTTGTAAAACCCACCGTAACTCATTTCTTCTTCTTGCGCTCATGGGTCAACGAATGATCCTCTTCAATATCTGCTATTAAAAAAAAAAAAACCCACCTAGTGGCATAAAATTGAACTGTCACTCGCTTAAAACAGGTCGCGATTTTGATACCTTTCCACCCGGCCCATTCCATTTCGGCAAGAGGAATAAGGTGGATGAGGAGAAGAAGATAATGAATCCTTTAAGCAAAACATACATATCCCATAAACATACACACACAAACGTACAGAAAATGTAGTTTAAAAGTGCTATCTACATTGTGGGCTCAGCTGAAGAGTTTACTGGTGCGTGCATGGCTCCAACAATCTGTCTGTTGTTAAATAAAAACAAAACACAAAAATAAATAAAAACAAAACGCAAAAATAAATAAAAACAAAACCAAAAAATAATTAAAAACTCCGCCACATAAAAAAAAAAAAAAAAAAAAATCCGCAAGTTAATTCAATTTGCGGAAGACCTCTTCTGTTCCAGGAGAGGCCGAATGTTTGATGAAGACACATTGTTCTGTCTGCACAGACTTACATAAAGCAGGTCTAACGGCGGCAGCGCTGAGTCAGGGACACGTCCTATCGCGACCGTTACATCGAGCCTGCCAAGCTTGCAGCTTCCTTAACCGTCAATCAATTTGCTAATAAAATATCAACTCCAGCAAATAAATCATTTTTCTCATTAAAGAAAAAAAAGTAAAATGGGGGAAATCAACACCTCATCCTGTCTATCCCCCCCCCCCCTTCAACATATTATTTTTGTGACGTAATCGACCCGATACAAACTGCTTTCACCTCGTTACAACACGTTGGAAGTTGGGGATGGTTGTACTTTGTGCTTTTATTTATGACGTTTTAGTGGTTTCATTGTTGTGGGTAGGTTGTGTGTTGAGGTGATTGTGTGGGTTCAAGTGAGGGGAATGATTGCGCTTCCTTTGTGTGTACGGAAGCGCAAAGATTGGTGAGAACAATATATATATATATATATATATATATATATATATATATATATATATATATATATATGGTCAGCATTACGCCAGTACGATATTTATTTCTGAGAAGAAAATTCCCGGTGCCCATTTCCTCTTGTGTTGCCTAACTGCAAGCCTATTAAATGGAGGGGAGCTAACTCAAGCGTTTGGTCACTTAGCTAATCATGGCTCTACCACGACTGTCAGAGACAAGGCGTTTGTGGGAAAAGGATAGGTCAAGGAAGAAAAGAAATAGAGAAGCACGTCATGCTTGATGTATGGCGTATACAGAAATTGGTGTTAGTGCCGATATTTGTTCAACTATCAGCGCAGTTTTTGGGCATAAAGTGACCAGTACAACGCCGGAACCGTGTTTCTTTTCCAGAAAAATCAATCGTACCAACCAGTAAAGATAAAAGATCAAATTTAAAGAGCGAAGTTCGGAGGAGGGCGGGGAGGGGGACTTGGGGTCTAACGGTCGGACATCGCCCTCTGGACAAGAAGGCCCCCGGGGTTGATCATAAGCGGCCGGCATGTTTCAGAAATCGAATGAGTTTTTTCTTCATGGTCTCTAATGAGATCCATTGTCGAGCCCTCTCGTGTAACGGCAATAAGTAGAAAGTTCAGTTTGTACTCTGCGCACGTTAGAACACTCTCGGCAGTTGGCAATGTTTGCAAAGAGTAGGCCGAATATGTCCGCTGCTAGGGGCAGTTTGCATGTGGGAAGAAAATCTAACCAAAACATCAACAAAAATAAAAGATGAGCCGGAGAATATCTGCCTGAATGGAGAGAGACTCCCGAACACACAGCTACTGTTGTAGAAAATAGAGGGGGGGGGATGTGACATAAAATTCAGTCCCTCGGGACTTGGTTAGAGATATAAAGCTGGCGTTCACAAACACATGAAGTACGGGAGAACGAATATGACAAATTGCTTACGTCATTTTTCGTAAACCAGAGCTGACCAAGAACCAACTGCACCTCCATGTATTGATCGTGAAAACAGGCGACTCCTGCTTCGAGTTTCGATGCTTGAGGCTACACTATACAGAAATCTCCGAACATTTCTGGATAGGCGGCCGAGCACATATGGGTGTATACTCGCGTGCTAAGACGCCGGTTCAAGTCTCGTACTTGACCTTAGGCGACTCCTTCTGGTTAAGGGAGTAGGCTTTGAAAGAAAAGACCGATCGGGCTTCTACATTTAATTGACACAAAAATTCTAGAACATTTATTGTTCTACAAATAAGTCTGTAGAAACATATAATCTTTATTGTACTACAAATGAGTTTGTAGAAACATAGAATCTTTATTGTACTACAATGAAGTCTGTAGAAACAAAGAATCTTTATTTTACTACAATTACGTCTGTAGAAACAAAGAATCTTTATTGTACTACAATTAAGGCTGTAGAAACATAGAATCTTTATTGTACTACAATTCATCATCATCATTGAGTGCCGTCTCCGCAACGAAGGTTGGCTACCATGGAGCGCCATTTTGCTCTATCTCTTGCTTTGATGGTGCAGGTTGTCATCGGTTGATTTGTCCATCTTTTGATGTTACTCGTCCATGTTAATCTTGGTCTGCCTCTGCCTCTTTTACCTTGTATTTTCCCCTCCAGGATCACTTTCAGTAGGCTGTTGTGTCTTTTAACATGGCCTAAGAATCGCATTTGTCTTGTTCTAATTGTGTTCAGAAGTTCTCTTTTCATTTTTAGTTGTTTTAAGACTTTGTCATTTGTTTTCTTTTCCTTCCATCCAATTCTACCTATTCTTCTATATATCCACATTTCAAAGGCTTCAATTCTCTGTTCTGTTTTCTTGTCTAATGTCCATGTTTCAGCACCATATAGGAATATTGAGAAGATGTAACATTTTGCTATTCTTAGTTTTAGCTCTGGTGTTATTTGTTTTGATGTTAGTATGTCCTTCATGACATTAAAATTACTTTTTGCCATTCCTATTCTTTTGTTTATTTCAGTTGTACATTTTCCATCACTGGTTATAGTATGTCCAAGGTAGTTATAGTTCTGAACTGTCTCAAGGTCTATTCCTTCAATTTTGATATCCACTTGTGGGTTTTGGGTATTTTCTTTGTTTATGATCATAGTTTTAGTCTTTTTGATATTCATATCTAGTCCATATTTTTTGCTTGTCGTGTTTATTTCATTAAGTAATTGTTGTAGGTCTTTAGGATTTTCTGCTAGTAGTACAGTATCGTCAGCATATCTTAGGTTATTGATTATCTTTCCATTAATTTGTAGGCCTGGCATCTCTATGATGTTTTTAAAGATTTGCTCAGTGTATAGATTGAACAAGCTTGGTGATAGGATGCATCCTTGTCTTACTCCTCTTTTTATATCAATGGGTGTAGAGAACTCTTTGTTATATTTTATTATTGCTGTTTGCTCCCAGTATAGATTGCATATTAGTCGTATATCCATGTCATCTAGATGTATCTCTTTTAGGCATTCTATAAGTTGTTTGTGGTGTACTCTATCAAAAGCTTTGGTGTAGTCTATGAAGCAGGCATATATTGGTTTGTTTACTTCTGTGTATTTTTCGATTAATGTTCTCATGCAGAATATGGCTTCTTTTGTCCCGCTATTTTTCCTAAATCCAAATTGCTGCTCATCTAATTCAGTATTGATTTTATTCTGAATCCTTCCTTGTATAACTTTTAGCAAGATTTTTGTAACATGGCTCATTAGGCTTATTGTTCTAAAGTCACTGCATTCAACTGCCCCATTCTTTTTAGGCAATGCAATGAAAGTTGATGTTTTTAGTTCATTTGGTATGTATCCTGTGTGGTATATGTCGTTGCATATGTCTGTAATCACTTCAATGCCAAAATCTTCAAGTGCCTGTATCATCTCTATCTGTATGCTTTCAGGTCCTGCTGCTTTTCCCCTTTTCATTGTTTTTATAGCTTTTTCCACCTCAGATTTTAAGATTTTATAGCCTGATGTACATTTTATAACTGGTTTCTTGTCCCTTTGATCATGAAATAGTTCTGTTATATATTCCTGCCATCTATCTATGATATCCTTATTGTCTGTTAGCATTTTTCCTTTTTTGTCTGCAATGCATCCACCTTCTGTGGCTTTTTTATTTTTATTAGTCATTCTCTTTATTTCTGTGTGCATTCCTCTTAGGTCTTGTTTGCTTTCCATAGTTTCTATTTCTCTACATTTTTGGCTGAGCCAGTCTTCTTTTGCCTTTTTGCACATTTTGCGTATCTCATTATCTATTTTATTGTATTGGGCAGTGTTCTTCGCTTGTCTCCTTTCTTCCATTTTTTCTAAGATGGTGTTAGTTATCCATTTTTGTTTTTTGTTCTTTTCTCTTTTGGGTAAGGTGTCGCAGGCTTTTTGTATGCTTTTCTTTATGCATTGCCATTTGGTTGTTACTTTTTCATCAGGATTTTCTCTTCTGTATTGTTCAATTCCTTCCTCTAGCAGCTTCTGGTATGTGTTCTTTACTTGTATTGTATAGGTATCTTTAATATCTTTTTGATTTAAAGCTGTTATGTCGAGTGGGTTTGTTGATGAATCAGATTTTTGCTTGTTTCTCTTTAGTTTGATTTTCATTTTAATCATTACAGGATTGTGATCAGAATTAATATCTGCTCCTGGGTAGGTTTTGGCTTTCTTTACGCTGTTACGGAACCTTTCTTTTATCATTATGTAATCTATTTGATTCCTCTTCCTATCTCCAGGGCTTTTCCATGTGTATAGTTTCCTTTTCTCTTGCTCAAAGTAGGTGTTACATATTATCAGCCTGTTTTCTTCACAGAATTGTATTAATCTTTCTCCTCTGTCATTTCTTTTTCCTAAACCATGATTTCCTATAATTGTCTTATATCTACCTTTTCCTACTTTAGCGTTCATGTCACCCATTACAATCAAGATGTCTGAAGATTTCACTTGCTTCATAACTTTATTTAGGTCTTCATAGTATGCCTCTATTTGTTCATCTGTGTAGTCTTGAGTAGGTGCATATGTCTGTATTATTGCTATGTCGAATGGTTTTGCTTTCAACTTGAGTAGTATAATCCTATCACTGTATGTCCAGTGGGTACTTATATATTTTTGTAGCTCTCTTTTTATGTACTACAACTAAGGCTGTAGAAACATAGAATCTTTATTGTACTACAATTAAGGCTGTAGAAACAAAGAATCTTTATTGTACTACAATTAAGGCTGTAGAAACATAGAATCTTTATTGTACTACAATTAAGGCTGTAGAAACATAGAATCTTTATTGTACTACAATTAAGGCTGTAGAAACAAAGAATCTTTATTGTACTACAATGAAGTCTGTAGAAACAAAGAATCTTTATTGTACTACAATTAAGGCTGTAGAAACAAAGAATCTTTATTGTACTACAATGAAGTCTGTAGAAACAAAGAATCTTTATTGTACTACAATTAAGGCTGTAGAAACATAGAATCTTTATTGTACTACAATTAAGTCTGTAGAAACATAGAATCTTTATTGCACTACAATTAAGGCTGTAGAAGTGTTATTGTACTACAAAAACGCTGTAGAAATCTAAAACTTGTATTGTAATATAAACAACGATGTAGAATCATATAGTTTTATTATGCTACAAACAATGATATAGAACCCTATACATTTTATTGTATATAAAATCAAGAGTATAGATGTCTAGAACTTGTATCGTGCTAAAACAGATGTATAAACCTAGAACTTGTATTGTATTGCACAAACAACCATGTAGACATTTATAATTTTATGTGTGCTTCAAACAAGACTACAGATCCCTATAATGTTATTATGCTACACATAAAGCTGTAGATCTGTAGAACTTTTATTGTTCTGAAAACACGATTATAGAACCCTATAACTGTTATTGTTGTAGAAATACGACTATAGAACCTTATAACTGTTATTGTTGTAGAAATAGACTATAGAACCCTATAACTATTATTGTGCTACACATAAAGTTGTAGATCTCTATAACTGTTGTTGTTCTACAAACACAACTATGGAACCCCATTACTGTTATTGTTGCAGAAATACGACTATAGAACCTTATAATTGTATTATGCTACACATAAAGTTGTAGATCTCTATAACTGTTGTTGTTCTACAAACACAACTATGGAACCCCATAACTGTTATTGTTGTAGAAATACGACTATAGTACCGTACAATTGTATTGTACTACACATAACGTTGTAGATCTCTATAACTGATATTGTTCAACAAACACAACTATAGCACCATACAACTGTTATTGTTCTACAAAGACGATTATAGAACCCTATAACTATTATTGTTCTACAAATACGACTATAGAACCCTATAACTGTTATTGTGCTACACATAGAGTTGTAGATCTCTATAACGGTTATTGTTCTACAAACACGAATATATAACCCTATAACTGTTATTGTGCTACACATAAAGTTGTAGATCTCTATAACGCTTATTGTTCTACAAACGCGAATATAGAACCCTATGACTGTTATTGTGCTACACATAAAGTTGTAGATCTCTACTACAAACACGACTATAGCACCCTGTAACGTTTATTGTGCTTGAAACAAGACTACAGATGTTGATTAGTGCCCCAGCCAAGCATGCCGCGAGCATCAATCACGTGGAAGCCCGTCACTGCCTGACTCTGGTGGTCATCAATCTACGCCTGCCGCCGTTAACACTTGATTATTTGTGTGTCTGTTGCCCCAAGGTTTGCTAATGTCGTCAACTTGTCTTGTCGGGATAAAACAACGATACGCCACAGGTCAGTCAACGCATTACTTGTAAAAAGTAAAAGTAAAGAATCCCGTCACGCCAAGTGGCGTATAGGGAATATGGTGTTAGTGACCATCATTTTTATAGACCTTCGGCACATGATTTTGGGGTAATGTGGTCGTTATTACGCCCATGCCGCTTCACTTTCCCAGAAAAAAATCCGGTACCCATCTAAGGCTGCGGAAGCCGTCGGTCAGGATCGAACCTGACCTCTTTGTACGTTCTAGTCCAGTTCACTAACCGCTGAGCTACCACGGCTCCCATGCAGTACTTGTACTCATCCCATATTGCCCGTTGTTCCCGTTAACTCTCTCTTGCCCGTCCCCTGTTCTAATGCACTTAAAGGAATATCCCTTAATATATGATGTTTTTAGAGAGTCAGCACGGAGTTAAACCTCTCCCTGCTAGCCACAGTTGTTTATTTTCATCTCAATATGACATTTTAGTTCTAGTCTGAGATGTTTTGCAGCATTTATGAATAAAGATGCGCTTAGGGTAGTAAGTACATTCCAAACTGATGTTTTGTGGAGTGCTTCGAAAACCCCACATAAAACGCATGTGTGTGTGCTAAATTACATTTTTAATGTAATATATAATATTTTAACAGTTAAATTATATTATATTCTATTCTGTTCTATTTATGGAATTTTGCTTCAGTCGGTGCATCCCCCATATCCGCTCCACCGCCCGTTCTAGCATTTCTCGAAGCGTATGTAGACTTATTGTTCCTGTAAAGTATTGATTATAGATATATTTGCTTTTCCTACTAAGCTCTCCGGATCGAACAGATACCTTTTCCAGCTTTAGACTCCCCAGTCTCTCAATATAAACAGCATTGCCCCACCCATTCTCCTCCCCTTGTCCCAATGTATACATCATTGTCCCACCCATTCTCCTCCCCTTGTCCCAATGTATACATCATTGTCCCACCCATGCTCCTCCTCTTGTCCCAATGTATACATCATTGTCCCACCCATTCTTCTCCCCTTGTCCCAATGTATACATCATTGCCCCGCCCATTCTTCTCCCCTTGTCCCAATGTATACATCATTGTCCCACCCATTCTCCTCCCCTTGTCCCAATGCATACATCATTGTCCCACCCATGCTCCTCCTCTTGTCCCAATGTATACATCATTGTCCCACCCATGCTCCTCCTCTTGTCCCAATGTTTACATCATTGTCCCTCCCATTCTCCTCCTCTTGTCCCATTGTATACATCATTGTCCCTCCCATTCTCCTCCTCTTGTCCCAATGTATACATCATTGTCCCACCCATTCTCCTCCCTTTGTCCCGAATGTATACATCATTGTCCCTCCCATTCTCCTCCCTTTGTCCCGAATGTATACATCATTGTCCCTCCCATTCTCCTCCTCTTGTCCCAATGTTTACATCTTTGTCACACCCATTCTCCTCCTCTTGTCCCAATGTATACATAATTGTCCCAATGTATACATAATTGTCCCAATGTATACATAATTGTCCCAATGTATACATAATTGTCCCAATGTATACATAATTGTCCCACTCATTCTCCTCCTCTTGTCCCAATGTATACATCATTGTCCCACCCATTCTCCTCCTCTTGTCCCAATGTATACATCATTGTCCCACCCATCCTCCTTCTCTTGTCCCTGGTAAACACTAAACTGGTATTCACTCAAGTTCTATGCTTCATTCACTCTCTTTGACTAGCTTATAGCTTACAGTTATTCTACCATTTTCCTAATCCCGCTTTTTCCTGATCCAAATGTTAAATAATATTATTATACCATCTACTTTCTTCAACTCCATCTTTCTCGCTCTTCATTTCTTTCACTCTCTTACTGTTATCCACTAATATTCTGCCATCTACTTTTATCTGCACCCACAATTATTCACTCATATTCTGCCATCTACTTTTATCTGCTCCCACAATTACTCACTCATATTCTGTCATCTACTTTTATCTACTCCCACAATTATTCACTCATATTCTGTCATCTACTTTTATCTACTCCCACAATTATTCACTCATATTCTGCCATCTACTTTTATCTGCTCCCACAATTATTCACTCATATTCTGCCATCTACTTTTATCTGCTCCCACAATTATTCACTCATATTCTGCCATCTACTTTTATCTACTCCCACAATTATTCACTCATATTCTGCCATCTACTTTTATCTGCTCCCACAATTATTCACTCATATTCTGCCATCTACTTTTATCTGCTCCCACAATTATTCACTCATATTCTGCCATCTACTTTTATCTACTCCCACAATTATTCACTCATATTCTGTCATCTATTTTTATCTACTCCCACAATTATTCACTCATATTCTGTCATCTACTTTTATCTACTCCCACAATTATTCACTCATATTCTGTCATCTACTTTTATCTACTCCCACAATTATTCACTCATATTCTGTCATCTACTTGTATCTACTCCCACAATAATTTACACATATTCTGTCATCTACTTTTATCTACTCCCACAATTATTCACTCATATTCTGTTATCTACTTGTATCTACTCCCACAATAATTTACACATATTCTGTCATCTACTTTTATCTACTCCCACAATAATTCACACATATTCTGTCATCTACTTTTATCTACTCCCACAATTATTCACTCATATTCTGTCATCTACTTTTATCTACTCCCACAATTATTCACTCATATTCTGTAATCTACTTTTATCTACTCCCACACTTATTCACTCATATTCTGTCATCTACTTTTATCTACTCCCACAATAATTAACACATATTCTGTCATCTACTTTTATCTACTCCCACAATTATTCACTCATATTCTGTCATCTACTTTTATCTACTCCCACAATTATTCACTCATATTCTGTCATCTGCTTTTATCTACTCCCACAATTATTCACTCATATTCTGTCATCTACTTTTATCTACTCCCACAATTATTCACTCATATTCTGTCATCTACTTTTATCTACTCCCACAATTATTCACTCATATTCTGTCATCTACTTTTATCTACTCCCACAATTATTCACTCATATTCTGTCATCTACTTTTATCTACTCCCACAATTATTCACTCATATTCTGCCATCTTCTTTTATCTACTCCCACAATTATTCACTCATATTCTGTCATCTACTTTTATCTACTCCCACAATTATTCACTCATATTCTGTCATCTACTTTTATCTACTCCCACAATTATTCACTCATATTCTGCCATCTTCTTTTATCTACTCCCACAATTATTCACTCATATTCTGCCATCTTCTTTTATCTACTCCCACAATTATTCACTCATATTCTGTCATCTTCTTTTATCTACTCCCACAATTATTCACTCATATTCTGTCATCTACTTTTATCTACTCCCACAATTATTCACTCATATTCTGCCATCTTCTTTTATCTACTCCCACAATTATTCACTCATATTCTGTCATCTACTTTTATCTACTCCCACAATTATTCACTCATATTCTGTCATCTACTTTTATCTACTCACACAATTATTCACTCATATTCTGTCATCTACTTTTATCTACTCCCACAATTATTCACTCATATTCTGTCATCTACTTTTATATACTCCCACAATTATTCACTCATATTCTGTCATCTAC
Source organism: Megaustenia siamemsis (assembly GCA_032433765.1). Lineage (NCBI taxonomy): Eukaryota > Metazoa > Mollusca > Gastropoda > Stylommatophora > Ariophantidae > Megaustenia > Megaustenia siamemsis. The sequence continues at coordinate 4,604,661 of JAVIAB010000091.1, read as the reverse complement.
TTTTATCTACTCCCACAATTATTCACTCATATTCTGCCATCTTCTTTTATCTACTCCCACAATTATTCACTCATATTCTGTCATCTACTTTTATCTACTCCCACAATTATTCACTCATATTCTGTCATCTACTTTTATCTACTCCCACAATTATTCACTCATATTCTGCCATCTTCTTTTATCTACTCCCACAATTATTCACTCATATTCTGTCATCTACTTTTATCTACTCCCACAATTATTCACTCATATTCTGCCATCTTCTTTTATCTACTCCCACAATTATTCACTCATATTCTGCCATCTTCTTTTATCTACTCCCACAATTATTCACTCATATTCTGTCATCTACTTTTATCTACTCCCACAATTATTCACTCATATTCTGCCATCTTCTTTTATCTACTCCCACGATTATTCACTCATATTCTGCCATCTACTTTTATCTACTCCCACAATTATTCACTCATATTCTGCCATCTTCTTTTATCTACTCCCACAATTATTCACTCATATTCTGCCATCTTCTTTTATCTACTCCCACAATTATTCACTCATATTCTGCCATCTTCTTTTATCTACTCCCACAATTATTCACTCATATTCTGTCATCTACTTTTATCTACTCCCACAATTATTCACTCATATTCTGTCATCTACTTTTATCTACTCCCACAATTATTCACTCATATTCTGTCATCTACTTTTATCTACTCCCACAATTATTCACTCATATTCTGTCATCTTCTTTTATCTACTCCCACAATTATTCACTCATATTCTGTCATCTACTTTTATCTACTCCCACAATTATTCACTCATATTCTGCCATCTTCTTTTATCTACTCCCACAATTATTCACTCATATTCTGCCATCTTCTTTTATCTACTCCCACAATTATTCACTCATATTCTGCCATCTTCTTTTATCTACTCCCACAATTATTCACTCATATTCTGTCATCTACTTTTATCTACTCCCACAATTATTCACTCATATTCTGTCATCTACTTTTATCTACTCCCACAATTATTCACTCATATTCTGTCATCTACTTTTATCTACTCCCACAATTATTCACTCATATTCTGCCATCTTCTTTTATCTACTCCCACAATTATTCACTCATATTCTGCCATCTACTTTTATCTATTCCCATATCGGAATAGAACTCACTCATATTCTGTCAGCTACTTTATCCTACTCCCTCTTTCTCTCTCAATTTCGCCCACTCTTTTCTGTCACTCAGTGATACGCCGTTCTCTCCTACTCTCGTTTAGTTTCATCTCGCTCCCCGCCTCTCTATCTCTCTTCTGTCACTCAGTAATGCGCCGTTCTCTCCTACTCTCATTTAGTTATATCTCGCTCCCCGCCTCTCTATCTCTCTTCTGTCACTCAGTAATGCGCCGTTCTCTCCTACTCTCGTTTAGTCACATCTCGCTCCCCGCCTCTCTATCTCTCTTCTGTCACTCAGTAATGCGCCGTTCTCTCCTACTCTCATTTAGTTATATCTCGCTCCCCGCCTCTCTATCTCTCTTCTGTCACTCAGTAATGCGCCGTTCTCTCCTACTCTCGTTTAGTCACATCTCGCTCCCCGCCTCTCTATCTCTCTTCTGTCACTCAGTAATGCGCCGTTCTCTCCTACTCTCATTTAGTTATATCTCGCTCCCCGCCTCTCTATCTCTCTTCTGTCACTCAGTAATGCGCCGTTCTCTCCTACTCTCGTTTAGTCACATCTCGCTCCCCGCCTCTCTATCTCTCTTCTGTCACTCAGTGATACGCCGTTCAATCTCCTACTCTCGTTTAGTCACATCTCGCTCCCCGCCTCTCTATCTCTCTTCTGTCACTCAGTAATACGCCGTTCAATCTCCTACTCTCGTTTAGTCACATCTCGCTCCCCGCCTCTCTATCTCTCTTCTGTCACTCAGTAATACGCCGTTCAATCTCCTACTCTCGTTTAGTCACATCTCGCTCCCCGCCTCTCTATCTCTCTTCTGTCACTCAGTAATACGCCGTTCAATCTCCTACTCTAGTTACATCTCGCTCCCCGCCTCTCTATCTCTCTTCTGTCACTCAGTAATACGCCGTTCAATCTCCTACTCTCGTTTAGTCACATCTCGCTCCCCGCCTCTCTATCTCTCTTCTGTCACTCAGTGATACGCCGTTCAATCTCCTACTCTCGTTTAGTCACATCTCGCTCCCCGCCTCTCTATCTCTCTTCTGTCACTCAGTAATACGCCGTTCAATCTCCTACTCTAGTTACATCTCGCTCCCCGCCTCTCTATCTCTCTTCTGTCACTCAGTGATACGCCGTTCAATCTCCTACTCTAGTTACATCTCGCTCCCCGCCTCTCTATCTCTCTTCTGTCACTCAGTGATACGCCGCTCAATCTCCTACTCTAGTCACATCTCGCTCCCCGCCTCTCTATCTCTCTTCTGTCACTCAGTGATACGCCGCTCAATCTCCTACTCTAGTTATATCTCGCTCCCCGCCTCTCTATCTCTCTTCTGTCACTCAGTGATACGCCGCTCAATCTCCTACTCTAGTTACATCTCGCCCCCCTACCTCTATCTCTCTTCATGCTCGGTTAGCCCCAGGACTCAGCTTTTACAGTTCGCCGATAAGCTCTCCGAGACTTCATCATTCAAATAGTGCATGTGATTGTCTACAGAGTTGCCTATTGATTTCCGTTTGAATGCTCCCTAGGAGGTCTTGACTTGCTCCTTCCCAGCCCAGGAACATCGACATGCCGACGCTGCTGTCGTTCTGGTCGCCAATATGACTCTTCACGATGCTAATTTTGGATCGTCTTCCTGACTTTCAACATTTTCTACTCTTCTTGTACAATTTTCTGCTTTACTGCCTGTTTCTACATTTCTTCCTCATTCCCTTGGTTTCGTGTCGGTTACCTGCCTGGTTATATTATTGAAACCGAGCACCTGATAAAACGAAACGTTGTTGTGTGATCGATAAGTAGTTCCACTGTTCTGAACTGCGGAAGCTTCTTTCAATCATCCTGGATAGACAGATGAATCTGTAAGAGGATATCATGTGAGCAGACGATTCATGAAAACTGGTCAGTAAACATTTCTTAGTTTTTGGATCATCATCAGTGCACACAAATCTGTAGGTGCTTCAATATCTTTATCCCCCCCCCCCCCCCCCCCCCCGACGAATCTCGAGAAAATCTTAAGAGAATCCTGGCCCACGTGCACGAACGCCGTAGCACGGCCTTCCATCCACGGTGTGGGTAGGTTTTTGTTTACAATTTTTCCCGGACAGCAGCTATATCTATGGCTTACTTTTTTTTCGTTTTTGGCTTTTTATCTGCCATAGAATATTTAACGTGCGCACTACCCAAGAGATCAGGGGAGGGTAGCGTCATCAAAACCGCGGATTAAAATGTCCTATTTTGAACAAAATCACCACCGATTAAAGTGGGCTTTGAACTTGGGTCATCCTGTCCTGAGGCCGACGTCCGATCTGTATATTACCCAGTAAAAAAGTCAAGTACCCCGTCACGCCAAGTGGCGTATAGGGAATATGGTGTTAGTGACCATAAATTTTACAGACCTTCGGCACATGATTTTTGGGGTTATGTGGTCGGTATTACACCCTTGTCGCTTTACTTTCCCAGAAAAAAATGCGGTACCCATTAAAGGCTGGGTGTTTCCGGAAGCCGTCGGTTGGGATCAAACCCTACCTTTTGTCCTTTGTAGTCCAGTTCACTAACCACTGAGCTGTCGCGACTCCCTAGATTACCCAGTCCCCATTAGTAAACATCTATTGATCATGACTTGATTGCATTTCGTTTTGAACAGTTCTAGGATTTAAACTTTGTTGAACTAAATATTTTAAGAAATTCCTTTAAGATATGACGTAACAGTGGTAGTAGCGGCAAATGCAGAGGAAGAAGTATGATGGATCAGAACATGTAACACTTCTTCTGTGCAACATTTGGACGTCAATATTATTAAATTCGAAGAAAGCGTCCATCAGCTCCAAGCTTGTGACATCTCCATATGCAGGATGAGCGCTATATCGCTCTCTCACAATACAATTATACGGTTCTATAGTCGTATTTGTAGAACAATAACAGTTATAGGGTTCTATAGTCGTATTTGTAGAACAATAACAGTTATAGGGTTCTATAGTCGTATTTGTAGAACAATAATAGTTATAGGGTTCTATAGTCGTATTTGTAGAACAATAACAGTTATAGGGTTCTATAATCGTATTTGTAGAACAATAACAGTTATAGGGTTCTATAGTCGTATTTGTAGAAAAATAACAGTTATAGGGTTCTATAGTCGTATTTGTAGAACAATAATAGTTATAGGGTTCTATAGTCGTATTTGTAGAACAATAACAGTTATAGGGTTCTATAGTCGTATTTGTAGAACAATAACAGTTATAGGGTTCTATAGTCGTATTTGTAGAACAATAACAGTTATAGGGTTTAATAGTCGTATTTGTAGAACAATAACAGTTATAGGGTTCTATAGTCGTATTTGTAGAACACTGTGACGTCTTCATGTGAGAGTTATGCTGCACTGCTAAGTTAGGCGTGTAGCCCAGTGCATGAGATTTCAACATGTATATGTCTCGCTTTCCTGGTCCCAGCTATTGGACCTCTCCAGCTTGGCTGATCCATTAATGGCATTGCTACCACTAGCTCATGAGGATATGGCGCACATACTCGCTCACCACCTTGTGGTAGAGGCACGTCAAAGGAGTACACTAGTAAATGTTCTCTTATTGGAAAGGTTGTTCATATATAAAACCTCATTTTATAGTAGAACATCTATTGTGTTAAAATGTTGCCGGGCGTCAGATCTGATCGGTCGTGGCTGAGGCCGTCAGAGCTGCCTCGTGCCAAAATGTTATACAATAAATGTTCCACATTTCTAGAGCTATAAATGTCACTTATACAGCGGAAACAAGCAATTGTGTCCTTCATTTTTGTTGTTGTTGCTAGTTTCATTTGTATATGTAGTCGGTGACTGATCGTGTCAGTCCCCATTTATAATATTTAATTTTGAAGTTAAAATACCACAAATACTTCAGCTTACAGCAGGCGTGGAACATGTTCGTCACGCCAGGGTACAAATGCATTTTCCGACATATTTTCGTTCTATCATAGCTTGACAGGCCAATTCAGCGGTTTACATATTTTGCTCCCAGACCACTGACATGCTGCAACTAGACTAACAGAAAGACAAGACAAAAACTACAGCGTTTCGGAAAAGTTTTATCAGGTATAGCAAACTATACACATTAAACACACAACTCCAAGCCAGAAGACACAACGACACAAGTCTAAAAAAATGGTAGAAAGAATCTAATTAAAGAAGATTCTTAAAAAACCTAGAAGAATCTAATTTTTTAGAGCTGCGTCCTAGAGAACAAAAGAAAAAAAAATCTCTGTATCGCCTCTGTAACGTTCATCCATTTGTCTCTTCTTTCATACATGCATGCATATTGTGTGAGTGAAACACTTGGAAGCTTGCAGACAGATACGATAGAGAGATTTGATTGTTAACTTCAAACAAACTGTAAGGAAGTGTCAGCAAGCTCTTTACTTTGTGGCCGTGGGAGGAGGAAATTGACATTCAGGAAAAATGTAAAGAATATAAGACAGAAACATGCCATTGATGGATGTAGTGCTGACGCTACATCTTGCACCCATTCTGGGACATGAGCCATCATAGGACATAGCAAAGCATGTCACTGCAGGTAAAAAGGTACAGCGCAAGCGGTTTCAGGGTGTATCGCGGCAGATGTTAAGGCCGTCATAGCAGAACAGAAAATTGAAGCCTTTGAAATGTGGATTTATAGAAGAATAGGTAGAATTGGATGGAAAAAAAATATAACAGACGATGCAGTTTTAAAACAACTGAAAATAAAAAGAGAATTACTAAATACAATTAAGACAAGACAAATGAAATTTTTGCGGCATGTTAAAGGACACAACAGCCTACTAAAAGTAATATTGGAAGGAAAAATACAAGGTAAAAGAGGCAGAGGCAGACCAAGACTAACATGGACGAGTAACATCAAAAGATGGACAAGTCAATCTATGACAGCCTGCAATATCAAAGCAAGAAACAGAGTAGAATGGCGATCCATGATAGCCAACCTTCGTTGCAGAGAAGGCACTCAATGATGATGATGATCATAGCAGATATGAAGACATATCATGACTGATATCAATACGAATTACTACATTTATCAAGACGTATCACGATGGATATCACAACGAATCACGGTAGATATCAGGAGCTTTTACGACAGATAGCAGAACGAATCATGATAGGTATCAAATCGAATCATGATATATATATATCAAGACGCATCACAACAAATATATAAGCCTTATCGCTGCAGTTTCGAGGCGGGACATAGCAGATGTGACATTCGATGCGTGTATTTATTGTTTGTGTGACATTTTGTATCAGGTTGAAGTCATCATTTCTCAAGAACATTACATTTGCACAAACAGTAGGAGTAGCCACATTGACAACATTGACCTTGTCTGACGGTGTGATCACCGCGACCTGAACTTTGTGTAGACAAGGAAGAAAAATGGAAAGATGAGGAGGACGATGAAGAAGATCGCGGAGATTAGAAAGAAGGGGAAGAAGAAGATGAGAGGGGGGGGAAGAGTAGATAGAAGAGGAAGAAAATGAAGTAGGAGATACGTGAATGATTTGGGAACCTCCATGACAGAGCCGGCTATTTCACGCCCGGCAGGAGCTGTTTGTCTTATCCTCCTACTTACGTTCTCAAGTGGGCACAATTTATATCCCCGCCTATCAACAAAGAAGCTTGATGGAATAGGCTTTCCAAGCTAGCGCCACTTGTTCACCTCCACCACATCCGCTTATTATTCATTTTTTAAATTTCAACGCCAGCGCTGTGGTGTTTAAGTAATTAAATTCTTCTGAACTATAAATATGTATTTCTGTGTTGTCAAGTAGTGGCAGGATTGCGGAACTAGTAAGTGCTCATGTTATCTCTCTCTCTCTCTCTCTCTCCCCCCCCCCCCTTCTAATTTTGAGGGAAGCATTTCCTACTAGTTTTAAACCCTTAGGGGAGGAAACAACAATTTAAAAAAATTATTTGACGTAATTAATTCAAAGTGTGGTTAAAGCAGATTATATTTCTTACTCACATTTTCAATAATTACTCTTTTTTTTTGGTAAAGTGGAGAAGCACGGTTGTTATTACAAATTGTATTTTAGTAATTTATGTTTAAAAACTAGGCAAGCTAGGAGTTTTAATTACTAGGTTTAGCTAATGTTTGAATTTCAGCTGGTAAAAAATTATTACTTCCCCTTGTGTTTGTCACAGACTAATGCTATTACATATAATAATTACTAATTATCCAAATAGCAGATGCATTACCGTATTGACTGTTGTATAAGATAGCATATATTATTTAAATCTTCTCTCTCTCTGTTTCTCTCTCTCTCTCTCTGGTGAATACTTATAATAAAGTATAATACTTTTCGTCATCTGCTCTTGAAAGTCCTTGTGTGGGCTTATATGCGTCGTTTTAGTTAGCAGTTAAGTTCTCATATTAGCGCCTTTCGGCCCAACACATCCAACTTCAATTCGGTGTTTTTGTGTAGCAGGTTGCCTTCCCTCTCGGTCCTTACTCACTTGGCAAGGGCAGGCTGTTTAGTCTGTTGATAGCGGCACTGCGAAGAGGTTTGAGTAGGGTCTGGATAAGAAGGAAAGGTTCTCTCCCCTGCTTTGCCAGCCGCATGTGGAATGTTATTGACCATATTTTTCTGTGATCACAACACACTTTTGAATGATGTGGTCGGTATCACGCCAGGCCGCCTTTACACCAAAAAAAATCTCTGGTAATTAAGACTGGGTGAACACAAACTAACGCAAAACGCTACTGACGCTCTGTGTTGTTACTATATCAACCTGTGTTACCGTAACACCTACGTTACTGTATCACATGTGTTACCATATCACCTGTTATACTGCAACACTTGTGTTTGTGTTACTGTATCGCCACTGCTGCTGTATCAGCACTTTATCACGTTTCCTACTTTATCACAATTGTATAATCTTTACAACGGTATCATCTAGTTTTTTATCACCACTGTATCACCTGTGTTACTGTATCGCCTGTGTTACATCACTACTTGTTTCACGTGTGCTACTGTATCACTTATTTCACTATATCACCAGTGTTACTATATCACTACTGTATCACGTGTGCTACTGTATCGCACCTGTACCGCCTGCGTTACTGTACCACCTCAGTTACTGTGCCACCTGTATCACAGTACCACGTGTTTCACTGTACCAGCTGTGTTACTGTTCCACCCACGTTACTGTAATTACTGCGTTACTTCACCATCTATTTCTAAGCACAACAAGACGAACCATCCACATCCAGTACGACTATAAACATACCATCGTTGTCAACAAAAACTGCCATTTTATGTTATCAATTGACACAATTCTACGTTGTTTAACATTACTTTTGGTTTCTTCATTTGCAGGGGCCCATAACAATACTCCGGTCAGACACAGACTAACTGGATTAATATTTTAATTGATTTACGTGGTAAGTCTAATTTTTTATTCACTTCTTTTTCACATCTTCTTATATATCCTTATATATATATATATACCACTGTTCCGCTGGCTGAAAAGCTGACGTACGGTGTTCGAAGTCCGCGGTAGACAGAAAGGATTTTTTCTATCGGGAGTGAAATAAAAATCCTGAGTCTCACACGTCGTGGCGACTGCTTGACCAAGCGGCCTTTATCCCTCTGGTTCTATCGTTGCCCCCCCCCCCCCCCGACATACACCAGCAATGGTACTATGTGTTGTAAAGATAGTTTATATGGTAATTTCCTAGTTTGATCAGATATAGTATTTCAGTTTGGAAGAGTGATGTCCCCTAAAATATGTCTGCCAAAATACAGTGGTTCTACGCATTCTTGGCGTTGGGTCATTACGCTGGCATGTAATCATTTCGGAGTATCTGTTGATTGGGCGTTGGGTCCAGGGGTTAGGTTTAGCTTTAGTGTTAAATATTTATAAATATATTATAACGCGTGACAAAAACGACGCCACTCGGCCTAATTATGATCTTCTGATCGAAGGGAATTGTGCGGTTGATTACCAATCGGCGTAATGACCCCAACGCCAAGAATGCGTAG